>WOUH02048765.1:0-11513 GCA_009936405.2 Stevia rebaudiana
TGAATCAAGATAAGGGTATGGTTCTTTTATTTATTTATTAGATTTCGCACGTACGTTCAGATTTTCTCTTATCCAGATTTGACTTTGTTGAACTTGTTATCTATCCAGAGGGTTATGTTTGAATGAAGGGATTGTTATTCGAATGAGTGGATCATTATTTAAATATAGCTGGTTGTTCGAAAAGTGAAGAGTGTTTGACTAAAGAAATGAAATAATTAAGTGACGGTTGTTCATTCGAAGAGGGGCTCTTCGAATGAGTGGGTTTATTAAATGGATTCATTTGTGATGGTTGTTCATTCGAAGAGGGGAAGGGCTCTTCGAACGGCATACACTCTTCGAATGAAGAATGTTGATGTTCAATGATTGAGTGGGGTTTAAATGGATTGTTTATTAAATTAAAGTGGTGTTTACTCTTCGAATAGGGTTATGGTTGGAAAGATATATTTGTTAAATGGTTAAATTGTTTACTCTTCGAATGGCTTTATGGTTGGAAAGGTAGATTTGTTAAATGGTTACATTGTTTACTCTTCGAATGGTTTCATGGTTGGAGGATATATTTGTTAAATGGTTAGATAGTTTACTCTTCGAATGGTTATACCTATATTTATTTGAAATGGTGTTCGAATGGGGTCTTCGAATGAAGGTGGGTTTCACTAATTATTATGTTGTTCGAACACTAGTTTCCTTTTTGATTAAAAGTAGTCTTCGAATGTGGAGAAGGTTGAGGCCCTTCGAATGAAGGTTGAAAAAGTTGGTTTATTATATTAAAGTGGTGCTTGTTCGAAGAGGGTGTTATTGATTTTGACCGAGTGAGGTTTAGATATATTTGAATGTGTAACCAACTAAGATTATAGTTTATAAATAATAATTCGTGCATGAGAGTTTTAAGTTTATAATCACTAGTTCAAAGTTTGTAAATATAATATGTATGAGTGCATATTTAACGACGAAGAATAGTTACCGGAAATTGCGAGTTGTCACAATAACGAGATATACCTTATGCTTCTAGCATCGTAGATCAAGTGAATGATCAATCCAACTAAATCTTTTATACATTCGATATAACTGTTCAAACTACTCATAACCTAATAGACCAGAAAGTCGTATAGAGCACACTACCTAAGCTTGACTCGACAACCCAAAACTTGGAAAAACTAGTGCAAGCGGGAAAACACCATCTCTAAGGCGTACACCTCACAACTATCTATGGCATCTCTAAGCTCGAATGGATACTCTTTCAACTGTTTCTCCTAGTCTAACTTTCAGCCATAAGATATCCGCTTAAAAACCGAATCATTGGTAATAATCACGATAAAAAACTCTCAACTGAGGGGTACTTAATAGCCGGAAATGAGGGAAAACTAGAATGATTATGTAAGGTAAATTGACGATTATGGTGCGCATCATAATCGTGAATTTACAAGTACGCATGAATTCTAGGGAGCTTCTATTATGAGGAATTAAGTTACTAATGATACGGGGAGACATGTCGTATTCGGTAACAACACAAAATATTCTTAGGTCCTTTACTCATTCAGGGCTAAGGAATTCATCTATTACTTCATATCATCATCATATGATTTATCGATGTCTTGTTTTCACTTTAATTCATCTATTATCACTTTAATACATCCCGTCAACAAGGACCCTTAGCACATGGATCACAATTAGGTCCTACCCCACGATAAGCTGAGTTCCATATTGATTCCCTACCAAAAACACAACTCATCGCATGAGTACCTTATCGAACGCACCTGTATGAGATGAAAACGTTATTAGATCGACTGCAAAAAATACTGAATAAGGGTTTATTTAGGCCTACCCTCCTTCACAAGGGAAACGAAATCCCTTCTAGATATGAAGAAACACTTAATATTCAGACATAAATCGACTACCACACACGAAATATCATGGTAATCTCTTTGACCAACTACAGGGTTAAGCCGCTATTTCAAAATCGATCTATATGATGAAGACATTCCTAAAACCGATTTTAGAACGCGGTATGGCCATTATGAGTTCTTGGTCATGCCATTCGGGTTAACTAATGCACCTGCGGTTTTCATGGAGATCCGTGTGTGTAAACCATACCTTGATGACTTCGTCATTGTCTTCATCGACGATATCCTCATTTATTAAAAAAAAGCCAAGAAGATCACGAAAGACATCCGAGGCTCATGTTGGAGCTCCTGAAGAAGGAGCAACTATGTACTAAACTCTCAAAATGTGAATTTTGGCTTCGCGAAGTTCAATTCTTGGGACATGTAGTTAATGAAAAAGGAATACACGTCGATCCATCTAAAATCGAGGCGATCAAGAACTAGGAAACACCAAAGACTCCTACTGAGGTACGACAATTCCTAGGCTTGGCAGGTTATTATCGCCGCTTTATCGAAGGATTTTCAAAAGTAGCTCAACCTCTCACTGCTCTAACCCATAAGAACAAGAATACAACTATGGTGAAAAGGAAGAGGTTGCTTTCCAACTTCTCAAACAAAAACTTTGTAGTGCACCTATCCTATCTCTACCGAAGGGAACCGACGACTTTGTCGTGTACTGTAATGCCTCTATCCAAGGTCTTAGTTGCGTGCTAATGCAATGCGAGAAGGTTATAGCCTATGCTACCCAACAACTCAAGGTCCATGGAAAGAACTACACGACTCACGACTTAGAATTAGGACTGTGGTGCTCACTCTCAAACTTTGGAGGCATTATCTCTATGGCACCAAATGTAAAATCTACACCGATCATAAAAGCCTGCAACATATATTCGATCAAAAGGAGTTGAACATGCGACAACATCGTTGAGTCAAACTATTAAATGATTAAGACTCTGCCATTAAATACCATCCGGGAAAGGCTAACATTGTGGTCGACGCCCTTAGTTGAAAAGAAACAACCAAACGAGTCCGAGCTCTGCAACTTACCATTCACACCAACCTACCCGCTCAAATCCATGATTCCCATGTTGAAGTCTTTAAGGAGGAAAACCTTAATGCTGAATCCTTTCGCAGAATGGACAAACAATTTGAAATCAAATCGGACCATATCCGCTACTTCGGGGAACGAATATGGGGCCACTTTACGGGAATTTACGAGAGCTCGTGATGGACGAGGCTCATAATCCTAATACTCTGTCCATCCTGGTTTGACTTGAAAATTCTCTACTGGTGGCCAAATATAAAAGCTGACATTGCCACTTACATGAGCAAATGTCTAACCTATGCCAAGGTCAAGGTAGAATACCAGAAACCATCTGGCCTACTTGTTCAACCTAAAATTCCGTTTTGGAAATGAGATCAAATCTCATGGATTTCATAACCAAACTTTCTAGAACACCGAGCGGTTGCGACACCATTTGGGTAAATATAAACCGCCTAACAAAATCTACGCACTTCCTCGCGATCAAGGAAACCGACAAAATGGAAAGATTGTCACGAATCTATCTCTAAGAATTTTTCTCAAGGAATGGAGTGCCTACTTCCATCATCTCTGACAAGGATGCCCGTTTCCCATTGAACTTATAAAAATGCCTTCAGAAGGCACTCGGTGCGCGGTTGGACATGAGTACCATGTATCACCCACAAACCGATGGCCAAAGAGAACGTACAAATCAACACCATGAAGAAATGTTACGATCGTGCGTGGTCGACTTTGGGAAAGCCTGGGAGACTCACCTACCATTGATGGTGTTCTCCTACAACAACAGTTATCACACCACTACCCCAGCATTCAGGCAACATCGTTTGAGGCTTTATACGGACGAAAATGCCGATCTCCAATCTGCTGGGCAGAGGTGGGTGACATTTAACTCACCTACCCATAACTAGGGTTCGAAACTACTAAGAAAATCATGCAAATCCAAAATTGCATAGCAGCAGCACGTGATAGGTAGAAGAGCAATGCGGACAAACGCCGCAAAGCATTAGAATTTCAAGTAGGTGACAAAGTATATTGAAAGTCTCACCTTTGAAAGGTGTAGTTTGTTTTAGTAAATGAAGTAAGCTTAACCCTAGGTATGTCGGGCCATTTGAGATCACTCAACGAATCGGTCTGATCACGTACAAACTAAAATTACCAGAAGAACTTAGCGGTGTACATAAAGCCTTTCACGTGTCAAATCTAAATAAATGCTTATCATATGAGACACTCATTGTGCCGATTGAAGATTTCAAGTGGACGAAAAACTAAATTTCATAGAACAACCAATCAAAATTGTTGACCATGATTTTAAAAGACGCAAACGAAGCCGCATACGTATCGTGTTACTCTGATGGGACTCCAAACGGGGACCAGAACTCACGTGGAACGATAGGATCAAATGATAAAGAAATACCCACAACTATTCAACACATCTACCCCATTTCAGAACACGAATTGATTTTCGAGAGGAAATTTCCTTTCAACAACGGGATGATATGACAACTCAATTTTTAACTCAAAACAACAACATCAATCATTATTCAAGACGAAATTCTTTCAACATGGGAATGATGTGACAACCTAAAATTTTAAGTAAATTTTTTATCAAATCTTATTACAATATGTTGTACTTAACATTTATTATCAGTATTAAGCATGAACCAAGTTCGTTAACAAACCCGAACCATTAATACCCGACAACACAAAGTGGTACCTGTCACTAACCAATGACAACTATTAAATACAAGACATACACACACTTATATATAATCACACATGCAAATAACAAAATTGATAATCAACATCTACTTATATACACACATACATTACATATATGTATGCATAAGAAAATGCATACATAGAAAATTGTTAATCAAAATCACCCCACCCCTCCCCCCCCCCCCCCCAAATTCTCTTTTATCGGTTACAACCACCACCTAGAACCGTCGAACATCCCTCTTGAAACCCACACCATAGCCAAATCACTTTTTTTACACTCTCATAATGCATAAACACAAGTTAAAAAAAGATTCATATGACAAACTCAAATAAACACAACAAACCCACTTGAAAAACACATATACAAAAACTATGTTGGACAGAAGATAACACTGAACTTCCAAAACACATATCTTGCTCAAACCTTGTCTAAATGATGCAAAATCGGAGTCCATGACTAATTAATCTGAGTTAGCTTTCCAAATACTACAAGAACTCGGTCTAAATAGGTAGGACCAGTTCGTTATACTTAAAACAATTTTAAGTGTCGGTTTGTACCTTCGAACTTAATCAGTATTTTTGTCTAGCTAAGATTCGAATAATAAAAAGTGTAAAACTAACAAGTTATTCAACATATACTAAAATAATGGACTGTAAATTTTGGTAATTTTTGGAACTGGTTTACTATGTCAAAAACCTAAAAGAAGTCGGATATCAGAATCAGGAAATTTCTGAAACTCTATAAAAACTTACTTTACAAAAGTAGGGACCAAACTGCCATGTTACGAAACTTAAGGACTAAAATGTGGCATCTGAAAAAAGGGTTAAATTATGTCATAAAGTAACTAATAGTTCAAACAAATTACATAAATAGTCCTTATACTTTGTTAAAAGTATAAAAAGTGTAAAAAAAATGTACTTTTTACCAAAAATGACAATTTAAGAAAGTTATGGACCAATTTGGAATCTCAGATGTTACTGTTACATATTAACCCATAAAAGTTGATAAATGACAAAGGGTCCCCCAACTTAGTTAAAATGACAAAATTAATATAAAACGACTTTTTTATCAAAAATGACAACCTTTAAAAGATATGGACTATTTTGAAATCTAGAAATTTAATATTTTAATTAAACCCATGATTTTGTTTAATTGTCAAAAGTGGTCCCTTGAATTATAGAAAATTGTCAAGATGCGTTTTGTGATTTAAAATAGATGGTTTTATAGCGTCGTTATAATGCCAAAATTTTCTAAAAACACTTGCAATATATTTTTAAGACTATATAACATATTTTCAAGAAAATAATATAACTTTGTTTTTATAACTTATAATAAGTTAACCACTAAGAAAGTACAAACACTTAACCGAACCAAGGATAACCCAACAAAAAACCAAGTCCGAAAACTTAAAGATACTAACTCATGAATTTATAAAATTCACTAAGTAAAACAAAACGCATATAACACTTGAACTTGGAAAGTTAAACACAAATAAAATAGGTCCTTAATGTTGTAGGAGTCGGTAGGAATTCCTAAACAAACAATCTTTGGATCGTAAGAGCAACAATTATCAACTGTGAGTTTACAGCCCCACACTTTACTATATTAACTGTTTTCAACTTTTGGGGTGAGAAACTACTTGTAAACATATTTGGATATATTGGACTTGATTAACAACTCACGATTACTTAGTGTAATTTTTACACACTTAAAGTCCTTAGCATTATAGCGGACCGTTAAACAAATATTGTAGCGACGGAATATAGGATAGTACTATTGGGATTTGGGCTTGATAAGCCCCACTTCGGTGATGGGGTCACGCATGGTGCGATGTTAGTCTACACAACAGGTTGATGTCGGTGTAGACATTCAACACTAAGGCAAAACATTGTCAGCTTCGGGGTCGGTACGCTATAATAATGGGATTATATGACTAGCTATCTTTCTCTTGAAGCATGTTTAAATATGATCCAATAAACAAACTTGAAACTAGTGATTTATTGAAACTTTTATTTGAAACTCTTTTAAGACAAACCTGTGAACTCACCAACCACATGTTGACACTTTAAGTATGTTTTCTCAAGTAATCAAGGTGCACGCTAAGACTAGGAGTTATAAGAGGAGTCTTGCATGCATTAACTTTTGTTGAAACATTAAGACTTATTAGTCACATCCCAACCAACGGCGGAATCTTCGAAGCGTGATACGATTGTTCATCACACGTTCCACTAAGTGTTACGTTATATTAACATGCCAGTAATATTAAACATAAATTCATTCAAATAAACAAACAATATTCCAAGTACTCGTTTTGAAACAAACAACTTAAATATAAATAAAATCTGTTTTATTTAGTCTAGGTCCATGCATCCTAGATTTACATCACAAGATCTTCACTTAACCTGTTACACTTGCAAAAATAATAGTATCAACTACAAAAGTAGTTGGTGAGTCTTTTACATTATATATATATATATATAAATGAAAAAATTGTGATTCAATGCTTAATGAGTGATAATAATGCAATTTTAAGGTCATCATCAAACTATTAGAGATAATTAAATCCCTTTCATTTGACGGTATGTAAACATGATGAGAGAATTAATGCTCTCGAATAGACTTCATCAAACCATGGAAGGATAAACACGACCATACGTTCAATGGATGCATGAGCAAATATGTTCATATAACAAGCAATGCACATAACGATCAAACACATATTTTACACGTAATTCGATAAACATATAAGAATCGCAATTGAACTTGAAAAACTTGAAATCAGTTATTTATATATAAACATATCTAGCAGCCCAAAAAGAAAGAGTAAATGTGATAGAAAAAACTCACGATTTGCAATGCGATCCAAATATTATAACTTGGTTAGTTGCAATAATCCAAGAAACACATATCAGCCTAGAATAATACTCTTAGAATTAGTGTAGTTCCTAATAATCATATAAGCACAAAATAGTGTTTGATAGCTTAAATTTTATAATTTTGCGTTTTGGATTGTCGATGTGATAATGTAGTTGTTATATTAGGTTAGTAAAATTTTATTTCACTAAACTAATTGAGATTTATATAACTATTTGGAAAAGTTTAATATTTTTATTAAATCAGAAATTAAAAATGGTGAATTTTGATATAAAGTAGGTTAAAATCGAAGTTAAAATGAATTAGTTATGACTTAATTAAGTTTAATGTATTTAAATCATTCATTAATTGACAAAAAACTGGAAAAAAAAAACACGGTCTGATGCATGCGCCAAGTCTCGAACCCGCGACCTGTTGCTTATGGTGCCCCGTTAAAAACCACCGAGCTAGGTTGTATTTCGAAAATTGATTGAAACGTTTAATTCTTAACCTATATTCAGAGTTGGATCTGGTTGATTCGAAATCCGATTAAATCAAAGGATTTGTAGGTTAAAACGCGAAATTAACTGAGGGGTTTTGATGTATAGATCGAGACAAACACAACGGTGGCCTTACCTTGATCTGATGTTGAGTGGAAGGAGAGACCGAATTCCGAGTAGGTGTGGCGGTTGTGGTGTATTCCGACCAGGATTCCAACCGACTGAAATGAGTATTGCGATTGACCTCTTTGATTTTTGTGTGTGTAAATGTTTAGCAACCCAAACCAAGTGGTTTAATGTCAATATTTATACCCGTGGGTTCGGTTTTTAAAGAAAACGTGTTCAAATCTTCTTTTTTTTATGATTGGAGTAGTGATTCACGCAATTGATGATAAAAAAAATCAATTTGGTTTCCTTTTTGAAGGTGTTTGTGCGATTTCATGAGCTGTAAACGCGTGATAGAGTTTCGGGTTGGATAGGATCCGGTTGGGAGTAGGAGAAAGAGACCGTGGGTTGATCTGCAACCTATGGGTCACGTGTTTGTTGGTTTGGCACATATGGTCCCTTCAACTTTCTGGTTTTAGAGTTAAGATACCATGTCTAGAATAATTTCATCCCAAGGAAGTTTTCTTATAGTTTGACCACCAAGATGTATATATAATGTGTGAATTGTTTATTTTATATATTTTTATTATATATAACTTAATAAAACCAATAAAACTTATGTATTCATTTAAATTTTACGTAATACCTAATTGTATTATATGTATGTGGGATGTGATGAAGTTAATTCCATGAATATTTTCATTTGTATTGGAAATGAATTACAAGACAGAAAAATATAATAAATTGAAAAATCTCGGATGTTATTATTTGTGTATTGTAATCGTGTTTGGTTTGCACATTAAAATTTTAAGCTTTTGCATTAACGTTTTATGTTCCACAAAACTCTTAAACATATTTTGTAACGTTATCATATTGAATGATTGTGTTTTGGTAAAATTGCATGTAATGAGTCGTTCAATATGATCGATGATTTTGATCCTACCGATCGTTACACCTTCATTTGCGGTATCAACAGCGGTGAAAATTTAGGCTGTGACATTTAATAACGCCTGTCAGGGGAGAGGGAGTGTCTGCGCGTACCATCATACTCGTGCGACAACATCTCTGTCGGTCATACGTGTAAGGTGCAGATATGTGATCCACGGTACCGGAATCCGTATGCATCTTGATGAGGTAGCTGTTGAACGAAACAAAATTTGGTTGCAAATCTCAAATTTTATTATTTATGTATTGTAATCGTGTTTGGTTTGCACATTAAAATTTTAAGCTTCCGCATTAATGTTTTATGTTTCACAAAACTCCTAAACATATTTTGTAACGTTATCATATTGAATGATTGTATTTTGCCGATCGTCACGCCTTCAATTGCGGTGTCAACAGCGGTGAAAATTTAGGGTGTGACATTTAATAACGCCTATCAGAGGAGAAGGAGTGTCTGCGCGTACCATCATACTCGTGCGACAACATCTCTGTCGGTCATACACGTAAGGTGCTGATATGTGATCCGCGGTACCGGAATCCGTATGCATCTTGATGAGGTAGCCGTTGAAAGAAACAAAATTTTGGTTGCAAATCTCGGATGTTATTATTTATGTATTGTAATCATGTTTGGTTTGCACATTAACATTTTAAGCTTCCGCATTAATGTTTTATGTTCCACAAAACTATGAAACATATTTTGTAACGTTATCATATTGAATGATTGTGTTTTGGTAAAATTGCATGTAATGAGATCCTGCCGATCGTCACGCCTTCATTTGCGGTGTCAACAGCGGTGGAAATTTAGAGTGTAACATTAATAACGCCTGTTAGCGAGAGGGAGTGTCTGCGCGTACCATCATACTCGTGCGACAACATCTCTGTCGGTCATACGGGTAAGGTGCTGATATGTGATCCACGGTACCGGAATCCGTATGCATCTTGATGAGGTTGCCGTTGAACGAAACAAAATTTACTCCGTACTATACAAAATCATCATTTTACTATTCTTTTTCAGTATTTTTTTTATACAATACGTATGGAATAGGCAACTAATTATTTTGGTCAGTCACCAGAGTGCACAGAGAAGTTTCGTGCTATTTTCTAAAATTGTAAGAGACAATGAAGCATGAATGAATATTTTCAATATAGATGGGAAGAAAGGAATAAAAGAAGTTTTACCACACTACAAAAATGCACAACGGTCGTGAAAGAGCTTGCAACGGATTATCCTCCCGACGAATACAATGAAATTTATATGCATGACGGTTTGGAATTCAGGTAAAAGCCTAAATTATTTTTTTAATCTATAATAAGTTTATATGGCACTGACTTTTTATGCCGTCATACTAGTAATGACATTGCACTCTTATTCCAAGCACTCAAAGATCAACATTATCTTCATAGGATGATTGGTAGAATCGATTGTATACTTCTTGTTTGGTGAAATTTTGTAGTTAGGCTGTGAAGGCAATAATATATGAGAGGTAATCATCAATACAAATTTTGTTTGAGTGTGCAAGATATTGCACAACATGATACTAAAAGATGATGGAAATGTTATATCGCCCATCTACATAAGATATCCCTTGGTGCAGCTAATTATAGATGCGAACGCACTTACGTGGTTGCATGATTCATCGGTACACTACTGACTTAAATTTAATTTAATGAAAATCTTGTAACTCTAAATTTAGCCTACTTGAAAACAAAAGATGACCAAGAGAAATAGTATGACATACATATTTCTTTTATGTAATCTTTATTTTTTGTTTATTAATTAAATTATGTAATTTTCTTTTACTTGAGGCTTGTACTTTAAAATTATATTTAGTCTTTTGTTTGTGTTTAAAAGTGTTATCAAATTTTTTGATAAAAATATAATATTGTGAGGTAGATGAAGATAGTGATGTCACCAAATTTGTTTTAAGATGGTAGATGAGAGTACTTGTGATACGAAGAAATTTTATTGTTGCAACTGAGGATAGACGAAGATAAACGAGGGTAGCACTACTCCTTACCTTCTATTGTTAAAACCCATCGCATGTGTAGCATGTGAGTCCATTGTGAGCTTTCACCATCCTTTTAAAGCCCTTTTTCTTAATCATGTGTGCAACCCTTGTTCATGTGAATCGCCAAACACCTCCAAGGTATACATTTGGATCATCCTAGCTGATTCAGTCCGATCATCACCCAAATCAACATGAGAACTTATAAGATTTGGCCAACTAGTGATGAATACGACATTGAGGAGTATACGGTTTACACAAAACATCCTTAAGGTATATATAACTGCAGGTTTTATCCTTTATGTTTAAAAAGTCTCGATTTTAACCTTTATCTTAACTAGTTGTTGCAGTTTACATCCTTTAAGCTAACAGATGTTGGTTTTTCAGTTAAATTTTAAAAAAATGACCAAAATGCCCCTAAATCATAAAGGATGAAACCTGTAACTTTTTAAAAACCTAAAGGGT
>WOUH02048776.1:0-11511 GCA_009936405.2 Stevia rebaudiana
CGGTGATTCCTGTGGCGGTTCCGAATGGCATGGAAGAAGAAAGGACGAGCTCCAAATCGGCCCCGATCGGTGAGTTCTTCCCAATTTTCACCACCCCGATTTTGGGGGAATGGTGTTCCCGTCTTCTCCCGCGTGCCACGTCTGCTCGCCGATCGCCACGTCCGTCTTCCCGAAGCATTCACCGGATCCACTCCGTGTGATCTTATTGACGTGGGTTGAAGAGAAATATATATAAGAAAACTTTGAAATTGAAAAAAATTTAGAAACCAAATAATAACCATTATTAATCAATTTTTTATTTCATTTCATGTATTCTATATCTTTTAATTATAATGTTAAAATGTAACAAAAAGAAAAAAAATTAAAGAAAAGTATCTAGCTCATGCAATTACATATATGTAACTTGTATGCTATGTATATGGACATTGCATGAATTAAATGTATGGAGCTTCATTAGTTATATACATAACTTATTTGTTAAATATACGTAACTTCGTGAGCTTCATATTTTCTCAACTTTTTTTTGTTTATTGTATTATAATCTTATAAATTAAAGTAATGAAAACTGAAATGTTAAAAATTTCATTGATTTGAGAGTTTTCTAAGTTTTCTTTATATCTAGGAGTTTTCTAAGTTTTCTAAGTTTTCTTTAAATTAATGTTGTATACAAATTTGATTATGCAAGAATACATATGGTAAAACTGGAATTAAAAGGTTATAAATTTAGAAAATTTAGAGGAGATTGATTTTATAAAAAAATTATTTTGTTTAAAAGTATAAAAATAGAAAACATAAAGGTTTTGTTGTATGTATCTTTGAATTTGATGGAGTGTACGACAAGTAAAAATAATGAAAAAGGGGATACGTTTAGCATAACCCTTTCATTTTATGTCCTTTTAGCTTTATTTCACGCACTTTTTAATTGTAAAATGGAGATTAATTAATCTTAACCATAGAATATCTAAATCAATGACTTAAAAGTTTTCATATCCTTCTCATCAAAAAATCTTGTTTGTACTCTAACCATCTCATAATTTTTTGCATTTAACCTTTAGGAAATGACTATTAATTATACCTTACGGCTTACATGTATAAAAAATGTCAAAAAAAATATTAATATTAAAATAAAGCAAATTTTAATTTCCCAACCTCTCCCTCTCAATCATTCCATCTTATTTACCGCCAACACTGAACCGTCTGCAAGAAAAACAACACATGTGACCTCAGGGGCGGATCCAGCCTTTGAGTAACGGGTTCACAGGAACCCATTGCTTTTTAAAAATTTAGTAGAAATATTTTTTTCGTAGAGTTAAAAACGTGAGTGAAACCCTGTCTATTTTGAAGAGTGAATCCTACCTATAAAATTCTCTTGCTTAGTGGCAACTGACTCTGTGTGTTCTTTGTGGAATTTCAAAAAAGTGCAGGTTCGATTCCCGTGGCCTTTTTTTTTCTATTTTCCAGACAAATAAAAAGCTCTTAAAATAAAATAAAAATTAGCAGTGTGTTCCCTATTTCACTTAAGGAGAGAAAGGAAAGGAAATAGAGGGAAATGAAAAATTGTTTATGTTCCTGAATTTCATTTAACGAAGGAAAAGAAAGGAAAATAAAATATGTCGTGTTCCCGAGTTTCATTTAAGGAGGGAAAGGAAAGGAAATGGAAGGAAAACTATGCAAAATTCTTTAAGTTTCTTTTCCTTCCGATTTGGAAGGAATTGTAATGAAAGCTTTCTATTCTTTTTATTTTTTTTTCTTTTCAGTGAGATCGAGATTCATTTAGAGTCTCTTAGACATCACCCACGGTCTGCAACTTTGCCTACTGCGTCTTCGACCGACTACCGGCAACCACCGCTCGACTTATTGCCTACTACGACCTGCTCAGACCGCCCAGCTTCAGCAACCTTCCTGCCTAAACCCTAAAACCCGCCATGGATTTCAAAATTTCAGACTTGATTCGGTATGTCTTTCTTCAATTCTTTTGCATTTGTGTTTATACATTATGGTATTGTGATTTGTGATATAAAATTGAATGCTATTTTTATTTGTGTTATTGAAATTGATTTTGAAATTGAATTATGCTATTAGGTAAAATAACTAGTTTTTCGTTTGTGAAATTGATTTATGAACACTTGTTACTCCAAAAGCAGCCAACTGCTTGACGATGAGCATCTAACTTATATAGTTTAGTTTGTAAAATAACTATTTTTTCGTCAAGTTAACATGAATATAATTTTAGTTTGTAAAATAAATTCTTTAAAACCAAGTTGCAAACGTGGTGTTTAATTATTAGTTTCACAAATCTCAAAGAAATTAGTATCTGAAAAATTAATGAGAAATTATAATAATATTTAAACAGTTTTCACTAAAAAATGTTTCCGTAAGTTGAAATTTAAGAAGCAAAACTGATGGATAATTTATAATTGCAAGTATATATCTTAGGAGTAGTTAGTAGCTTTGAGTACTAAATCCAGTCCTTCAGGTTTGGGTATTTGTACATGTAAATCAAGTCGTAAGATTTTTAGGTTTTGGTTTGGAATTACAACAAAATGCGTTAGTTCATGCAATTTCCGGGCGATTCAAAAGATTTTTAGGCGCGATTTTGACGTTATTCAGACTTGATTTCTCTTGAGGTAAAGTTCCTATTTCTTTCAACTATTTAGTGCAAAATATTGTTTGTCTTTTCTTGATGATATTATGAGTGTCCGACCCGACCCTGTTTGAGTGCTCGGAACGAAAAGTCTAACATTTAGTTGTGAAAGATGTGATAACGAAAAAGGTGAACCCATAGAAAAAAATTCTTGAATCCGTCACTGTGTGACCTGTGATTGATTAATTGAAAATCATACTTACCGCCCAAATGGAACCACCTAAATTATGAATGGAACCACCGCACATCCGTCGACTTCTCACTTTGATTGTGTGTGTATGCATTAATTGAAATTCTATTGATTGATTACGTTGTGGTGTGGTGAGTGAATTTGTTAGAATTTCTGTTGGCTTATATCACTAAAAAGGATGAACGAGAGATGTTGAACAAACAATTTGTTTTGATTTTCCTATAGCTTTATTAATAAAAATTGAAATCACTCTTATAGTGATTTCTAGTTAAATTAACATGTAGATACCACATAAATAATAACTTTTTAATTAAAACCTTATTTGATTTAGGTGTATTGATTTTAACTAAACATTAAACTCTTTGCATTGAATGAAAATCATAAATTGAAAATGGATTAAAAAGTGCATTGAATGTAAATTGTGTTTGACGCCCGTTACGAGCTTGGCTAAAAATCAATGATGTCAATTAAATGATGGTCATGTAATGGTTTTAACGCCCCAAAATGCATTTTTATGCTATGAGAGGCTCCACAATGCTCAATTTAAACGTCTACCAAAAGCATCTTATGTACCTAAACAAAATATTAGGGGTGTTCACTGTCTGGTTTTTACGGTTTTTACGTCGATCGTGAACCAAGCCCTTAGCAACGGTTTTTGAATAATGAAAACCAAAACCGAACCATTCAAAATAAAAACCAAACCAACCCAAATCGTTATTAACGGTTTGACCCGGTTTGGTCTCACGGTTTAAGCTTTTTGGTCCTCATATAGATAAACAAAAAACTTGTTGGCCAAAGTCTAGTATTCGGATTATTCAGTGCAATATAAGCACTAACTAACATAAACTTTTATGACTTTATGAACATATCGAAAACATATGGATATGTTGTATTTGCATAAATAGATAAAAGAAAGATAAAAAAGACGAATCTGATAAATGAAAGAGGGTCGGTGTAAAGAGATGGGGGATAGGATTATGGGTTAGACAATAATTAAAGAAAATGAGAGATATACATACAATATATTGTTCAAAGCTCCAAACTATTAGAATGTCCAACAACTTCTTTATATTTATTTAATTATATATATATAAAAAAATATAAACCGTAAACCAAACCGTTCACTATGATTTCAAACTTTTGAAACCGACCAAATAAAGGTTTGCGGAAAAAACGACCACAAAACCGAACTGACTATCGGTTTGAACGGTTTCACAGTTTGTAATCGAACCATGAACATCCATACAAAATACAAGGAATTAATATCCTACATCTTATGACTTATAAGGCAAAACTGAATAAACTGGTGGAGGAAGTAAAAAATCTTGGGTTTCTTTGGGTTAGAAATAGGACAAAACTGAATAGCCAAAGTTGGGAGGATTGAGTTTCTTTTAAGATAGATTAATTTCAATATCATGTAATAGGGTGTTATGGTGACTTGGATCTTCTTGGTGTTTCTCTCCTCTTATTTGTGGGGTTGAGTCTTTGTTTATAATACAAATTTATCCTCTAGGAAAAAAAAAACAATTTGGTCAACATTTAACTAAATCAACCTATTCAAATCGATCATTCAAACTAACAATAGACTAATTAATTAAACTAACAGCTACTCTCGATATGTCAAAATATTTTTTTCTTTTAAACTTATTGAAGCTCTTTAATTTTCTTTATTCTTTTCGCTAACTATTTGAGTTACAACAATTTCAAAGTAAAGACAATTGACGAACGAGACCCACAGACAAATTGAATTAATGACCGGAGTAAACTACACTATCCCTGTTGTTTGCAAAGCTTAACAGCTTTAGTTTACTTTTAATAGTTTTCTTATCTAAAGTTTCAAGTCTTAACAGTTTTCGTATCTAAGTTTCAAGTCTTAACAGTTTTAGTCCTTAAACTCTTAACAAAAAACTGTTAATAATTGAAACGTTAGACACAGAAACTGTTAAGACCATGAAATTTTAGGGACAATAAACTGTTAAGACTTGAAATGTTAAGGACGATTTTCATTAAGAGTGGTCTGAAACTGTTAAGCCTACTAATTACCTGTCGTTTGTGTCATGCAAAACTAAATAACCTAAGTAGCTAGGTAAGTCAGATATCGTATTCAGGAGGAGCATGTGACCAGTTCTATCAGTTTTGTTTGATTACTATGCTAATCTAACTACTTACTTAAACTATTAAACTGAAAATTAGATTTTTATTTTATTTGCGAAAGCAACAAACTTTGATTGGTTTTAAAGACGATTAAAGCAACGCAACCACCTCCGGGTTTCAAGTTCAAAAAATCTTCAAAACAATTGGTAAACCTAACTAAATTCACATAAATATGACTTTTGCAAATCAGGTGTCAATTAATTATCCAATGTCAAATAGCTCACGATGTAAGAAAACCAAATGTGAATTATAAACAACAATTAATTCAACACAAACAATCAATTTAAATTAATCAAACACGCTATTGAATTCAAATTGTCAATAAGAAAAAAAAAAAGCAAAAACTAGGTTTAACACAATCCAATTGGTTCACTTCCTATTCACCTAAAGGTGATCACAAACAACTAGCCGCACATCTTCATGAATGAACCACACAACCAAGCCACCTATTCTTTTTTTTCCTGCGTCGGCTAGCAAAACTAGAAGAGGTTGCTTGTAACACCCTCGCCCTCGTAATCATCAATATTGTCCGCTTTGTCTATGCAGGGAGCTCACGGATTTGTTTTTGGTTGCCCGGTGAAAACTTCCCAGGGGGTCACCCATCCTGGTATTACTATTACCTGAGCACGCTTAATTGTGGAGTTGTTAAGATGCAAGACATTACTTATGAACCAGGAATCTCTCTTGTCCACGGCCAATGTGGGAGGTAGCCATAGGTGTTGCAATCACCCTCTCCCATCGTATCAATGATGTGGGAGGTTGCAAATGATGGGTGTCACATTGCTGAGTTGCTGCCTCCCTATGGTAATCGTGACCTTTTGTGCTTCTAAAAATTGTCGTATGCCAATTGTCGTATCCAAATGATTTTTTATTCTCTCAACCGACATCACCACTTATTACTTCAGCCCAGTAACCAAACTCATATTTAAATTAGGGATCAATTACATATATCCCCTTATTTTAAAACCTAATTACATATATACCAAATTCAAAACTTAAATTACATGTTTCCTCAGTTCATGTTATAGCCTCCAAACCTAAATTACATATATTCAACTCAAAATGGTATATATGTGACTTTTAGATGTTTATAAAAGATATATATGTAATTAAATTTTATGTTAATTATATATATAATTAATAAAGTTAATAAAACCACTTAAATTATATGCTATTTTAAGCCCAGTGAAGTCTAATATTCACCACACGCTCCTCCTCTGATCTCTTCCTTAAGTTCACAACAGTCCACCTGATCTAGTTTTTTGGGCTCAAATTTCGGTGAGCCCACATAATCTTCATTAAATCATTGTAGAGGTAATTTAATTTATAAATTCAGCCCAGTTGCTTCCAATAAAAAGCCTCGTATTTGCTTTTAGTTTTGGTTTCGTCCACTCGAGCCCAACAATTCCATGCAGTTTTATTTCTTCTACTCTTAAAAAGGAAATAATTTCCAACTTTATTTTATCTTAATATTTTGTTTACTCGCTTAGCTTTATAGCTAACAAATTATTTTCACATGTTTCAGGTGATGATTAGATACTAGTGCTTAAGCTATGGATTTTGGACTTAGCTAGATTAATAAACAATTTAGTTTTTCTTTTATGCACATTTGGATCAATTATTTCTTTAGTACATTTTAAATATGAAACTTATAACTATGCAACTTAATTTTAAAATACCATGTGCTTTGTATTTCTTTGGAATGTCATTTCTCGTGCATCCCGATGATTCCGCCATCGGTCGGGGTGTTACAAGATTACCCTTCAAGAAAAAAATTACAGAACTCATGCTAATCACTACTATATTATGATTTAAAGTTTCGTAGTAGCACGTGTTTTGATTTAAAAAAAGAAGATAACTTAAATACAACTAATGCAATGTCGTTGTTTACTTAATGAAAACAGATAGTGCAATTTGTGCCAATATCACATGCAAAAAAGATATAATGTGGACTAAAATGGCAAAACCAAACAAAACACAGAGACGGAAAAACACTCAACATCCATATACTGAAGTGGTTGTGAGTGGAGTAGAAAGAAAAAGTAACATTCATCCTTATATTTGATGAAAAATAGACACGAGGATTTTGGTGGAGGATAGAAAAAATGTAATGATGTTATTTTAATAGTTTTTTAAAATGACTATGAGTAAATTAGAGATAAGAAATAATAATAAATGTATAAAGTATTATTATATAATTGAAAAAGAAAAATAAATAAATAAGAATAGAGAATCAACTCTAAATGCTCTAAAGCATATATTCGAATGCCAGTGACTCATCTGGAATTAAACTCACAAATGTGGCAAGCCTTTGAGTTACCTTCTTAAAAATTTTGGGCTAGAGTCCCGTCTGAACCAATCTGTTTCGGTTTAAACTATAAGTTTTTCACATTTGTATTTTTGATGTGTGGGTAGGCCACGTCACTACAACGATGTTCTTCATGACGAAAGTGTTATACATTTTCTGGTGTGATCGGAGGTCTCCGGTACATTGGTGTTTGAAAATAAGTATAGCCGTATAGGGGAAGGTAATGCCAATATTAATTAATTTCTCATAAATGGTATATATTTAACCTCAAAGTAAGAATGTCAAACTAAACTTTTTAAAGAGGCATCTGGTTAGTGAGGTATTTCTTTCATTTACTAGCTTGAATTCAAATCCGACTGTGTGCACCTTAGAAGGATGGTCAAAGCTAGCAAACATGTTCAAGAATTATGTTGTTTGTTACACGTGATCATATAGATTCCTAAAAGTCGAAGGTGTTACAACCCGACCAACGGTCACTGTGACAAAGGTTGTAGGGATTGGAATTAAATTAACCTCGCGAAACGTATAAAATCACGATAACCTATGGATGAATCCAATTTTTATTTTTGCCGGCTCGATTACATCTCATACTCATTCATGTTAAAGATCACCCTCATCTTCATCGCCCATACGGTGTAGTTCGTGGTGGTTAACATGGAGCAAACGAGAGATGTCAAGTTTCTGTCTCTTCCTGAATTTGTTGCGATCACACCCGCATCTACCATTATTTGCAATCTCTTTGTCTACGTTCACAATAATGATGTAACTAGATCCAATGTTTTCTTCTTTCCTTCTTTTCTGCTTTCTTCACTTTTGGATCGCGTCAGAAAACTAATCTCGCACGCACACTTTGATCAAAGCCTTCTTGGTCGATGGCTCTCTAGAACCAGTTGCAGAAGTTTGTCCCTGCCGGGCTCAACCCTAAATCACTTTCTTCACTAAACTCCTCACATGACTATCTGCCTATTGGACTCACGAATGAAATTGCGAATTTCGGTCTTGATGATCAACTTATAAGCTCTGACTACCTTGAGTAGTTATTGAGTCAAACCTGTTATTATTTGAATGTGTTAAAAAACCGATTTCTAGAGCTCTAAATTTATAGGCGCACGACATTAGCCTTCAAGTCACCTAACTTGACTCGTAAGTGGTTCTAACTTATCTAAACAATAAACCTTTTGACTCCAATTCTATCTCTAGCAAAAAAAAAAAAACTTACTAACCATCAACCCAACGCTTTTAATGTTATTTTCACGGAAATAAGTAAAATAACGTTAAAACTATTGTCGTTTTACTTTTGATCCTCGACGGTCCACACATATATAAATTATATGCGCGCTCCACAAACAAGGCCGTCTTTCGTAGGTTGTGAACCTAAAATGATAAATACATATATGTAACCAAAACAAATATGATGAAAGGAATGCTCAACAGTGTCATATCAATTTATGATAGAATTATGTTGATAATTTAAAGAATTAAAGAAAGAAAAAAAAAATACTGCATGGGTAAACAAAACAAAGAATGACATCTTTTTAAAACAATCATCCTAGTTAATATGATTTTAATAACTATTTACTTAAAAGTAAAATAACCACTAAAATGTGTTTTAGTAACTTTTTAGTACACTTTTGAAATTAACAAACCTTAAAACTATAAAAATATAAACAAGTACTCAAATGATGTTCTTAAAAAAAAATCCTAGACATTCTAGTGACCAATAACTGAAACCTACTCAATAATGTAGTATTGTACATAGTAAAAGTTTTGGAGTAGCAATAGTTTGGTTTAGCTTAAGTATCATACAAGTAAAAATCTAAGATTTACTCACTAAAATGTTACCATAAGTAGCAAAATGAATGATTTAAACTCACCAACAGCTACTTTTGTGAGACCCTCAAAGTATTTAATCAGGATCAGGTTTACAACTATCAATTATCAAATATCAAAAATAGATTAGTAAGTTGTTGTAACCAAAAAATATTCTAACTTGGATCAAAATATAGCTAAGATTATTTGGGGTGGGGGACTATACAATTGAGGAAGCTACCTACAAAGTATAACAGATCTATAACAATAAATTGTTCTAATCTATAATATAATATTCAACTAAGTATCAAATGGCAAATTAACAAAGTTCTACACAAATTGGTAGATTTGCACAATCACATTAACAAAGTAGCAAATAGCATATTAACAATGTTCGAGTTAGAAACAAGTAGCAAATAGCAATCTAGAACTGAATTCAACAGATAATTAATTAGATAAACTAAACGGATTCTCATTTCTCAGGTTTGCATAAGCACAAGAGTGAATACCTGAAATCGCATAAACAGATGAACAGAAAAACAGGAACCAGATCCGCATTGGAGTTTCCAGCTCGCACAATCATTCAGGCAGTCAATCACGGTTCTTAAATTGCACCGACATAAGAGTGGATTCGGCCTGAATCGCTTCAAAAGTTGCGCTAACCCTGGTGTTGGATGGTTACTTGGATGATTTTTCTTATAAAAAAAATAATAAAGGTGAAACAACCTTTTATAAACTTTTAAATTGAATCTAACTTGATTGTGTAGAGAAAGTTAATAGTGGTTGTGAGTAGGAGTATATATAGAAACTGATGAAACTAGTAAATATAGAGAAACACTGTTCATTAAAGTAAATTGAAGACAGAAAAATATAGTGATAAATGTATAAAAAGTAATATTTAATAGAATAGAAAAGAGAAAAAAGTATTATTTAATTGAATAGGAGAGAGAAAAGTTGTGATAAATATATAAAAAATTATTATTTAATTGAATTGAAGAGAAAAAATGTAGTGATTTTTAGTGAATTATAGAGATAAAAATGGAGATATTGATGTGAATGCTCTAAATGGATCAAATAAACAAAAGAAATAATGGTTTTAATTCATAAATGTACAAGCTAGTTATTAGTTTTGAAATTGAATCTAATATAAACCTTGATATTTAGGTCTTTAACTTCTATTTTGCGGCAAATGGGTCAAACGAACAATGAGACCAAAGAAAAAGAAACCATGTAATGAATCCAAAAATTAGGATTTTTTTTCCAAAAATAAGATAAAAATCTATTTTTTCTCACCTAAATCAAATCAAAACCTCAATGTGAGAAATAAATAAACAAACCTCATTTGTTTGCCAACTATTGTTAATTGAAAATGGCATTTGACTTATACACTTAAATATTTACCATGACCAATACCAAGTGATGCAATACAGGAGCAAGTGACAAATAAGTCATACACATTCAGGCAATTTAGAACAAAACTTTATAAGCCTTGGGACACTAACTCGTGTTACCAAAGACTTACCCTACGGCCTTAATAAAAATGTAGCAAAATAATTGTCCACTTTAACAACCAAACATGCATACCGAATTAAGTTTCAAACCTTCTACGCATCATTGGGTAAAATCTTTGAATTCGATGTAATGGCTCTTTCATAAACTTTGTAAGTAATAAACAATAAAAAATCAACACTATAGTACATGCATCCATGACCACAACTATCACAATTACAACCACTTAGCATCTACAATGCATGTCAATTACTCAATTGAAAAGCTATCAAAAGCTAAGAAAATGCAACAAAAATAACAAAGAATGATATAAAAGAGAAACAACACCCAAAACATAACAAAATTTCAATCACATGCTGACATAAAAGTTTAATTGCAATTAAAAGAATTTAAAGAATCAAGCAAACACAATAAGTCTTTCTCAAAGTAAAATCAAAACATGAAAAAATTGTTGAAGCTAAGAAAGACATTTTAACAAACACCTGGTGTGCGTCAAAACATCATCCACCAAAAACCATGTCCACAGGAACAACACAAGTGCCACACCTGAACCCAAATCATAAAGCACAAATCCACAACTAACACAAAATCTTTCACTTGAAACACAAACCGCATACGAAACCAGAAGAGAAAAAAACTCACGAACCATCAAAAGGAAAAAACTAAATAGGCGAAACACATGCATAAACAAATAATAGACACATCAGCAAACGATCTTCATATGCATATACAATAAGAAAAGATGTTGACCTACCTTTGAAGAACGAAACTGTCACACCCCGGCCGGAGGCGGAATTAACGCCGGGGCGCGACCGTGTAGGGGGATACGTGTATACAGACTGTTCATAAGCTCATGATCAACTATTAAGTTTCATAGATTAATATCAATATTAAATG
>WOUH02048787.1:0-11511 GCA_009936405.2 Stevia rebaudiana
TTAAACAAAACACTTAGCCTCACTTAACTAATTTGGAATAACTAAAATTGACACTCGTTAATTTTTGACCAAAACAAAGAGTAGATTAGATTGTTGTTAAAAAGTTATCTTAATTATTTTAACATTTTGTATGATAATCACTAAGTAAATGGAAATTCATGTTCTCGGTCACTTGTTCAAGTCTATCATTTTTATAGTCTTGCACGACATTCACTGAGTAAGAGTTGAGCAGTTTATGCCACGAGCATTTCATGCCATGTGATTTTCGCTTTAGTATGTGTTTCTTCTATAACATTATGCATGTTCCACAAACTATTTCATGTTTCAGGGGTTGTTTGTTTGGTTTTTAATATATCTCTTAGTGGTTCATACATTTTACTTGTTCAGAACTTAACGGTTCAGACTGTTTGTTTCGTGAGTAAATGTCTGAATGATTCAGACACATGCCTCTGAATGGTTAAGCTTAAGCATTATACTGAGTCTGAATGGTTAAAACCTCATATCTGAAAAGGTTAGACATTTGACTCTGAACGGTTAAGCATTATATTGGGTCCTAATGATTCAGACATGATATTGGTTAATCACTTAGTTATTCAGAAGTTGTCAAACAACCCCTTAAAGAGTAATGCATGTTAGATAAAAATTTGAAAAAGTACGTACGTACAATCTGGAGGCGCTTATTTTCCGATCATTACTTTCTACCTTGTAACCATCATTACTATTGATTAATTGAGTATTCTACACCCTGCTACTTTATGTAATGTTTTATGTAGAACTTAACAATTCTATTGTAAACAACAATTATCCATATTCCATACTATTATGCCACTAGGGTGTGTTTATATATGTAATTAAATTGTTTTGTATAACTATTCTTTAATAGATATCTCTAATATGCATAGAAAAAAACATTTTTACATAATAGTATAATCAAGTATAACAAACAATATTATATGAAAGATCAACAGTTAAATATAATGTAAACATGCAACAACAATGTTTTAAAAACCGGACCTGAGAGTGAACCGGACGTCTTACCGGTTCACTGGTCGGATCGGTTGGACCGGATATAAGAACCGGATGACATCATAAATATTTAAAAATATATATAAAGATTTATAACAAAAATTTCAATTAATACAGGTTATTAAGGGATTAGTTTTGAACATATATGTGTTAGACGTATTTAATCGAAATAGTATTTTTATTTTGTATGTTAGAGTGTTTGATATTTATCATATATAAAGAACAAGGAATATTATGTTTTCTAGTTCTCACGTGAAGCTTCTAAAACTTAATAGCATATATTCAGTTAAATAAGTTAACAAACAAATCAGCTTGGTTTAGTGGCAATTAACCTATCCTTAAGCTACCAGCTCAGGTTCGATTCTCAACCTAAACAATTTTTAGTTGAGATTAGTTCTTAACAGTTAACACTTTGAAAACTCTCATTCTGTTCACTTTTCAAAATCAAGAGATCCCCATCCCACATCACTATGGCAGTAAAACTAAAATAGCTAGTTTTTTAACTTAGGTCACACGGTGTCGTCCCGGATTTCCCCACTCTTCCCCACTTCCACGTCAGCGCCACATCAGCTTTCACCACGCCACATCAACTTTCCCCACTTTTCCCCATTTCACTGGGTATCGTCCCGCTTTTCCCCATTTCTTCCTACTTTCCCTCTTCCCCCTTTTTTCCTCCCACCATTCGGTGAGACTCGGGGTGTATTCACCGAAAATATTGTTCCCGAAATTGGGGGGACGGTGCTCCCACTCTTTCCCGAATCTCCCCACTCCTTCCCAATCTCCACACCCTGTGGCCTTATATATTATGATTTAGCTTTTGGTTATAATTCTGATGTTGTAGGTAGCTTAATTTAATAAATTAATCAGCTCAGTAAAGCTTAATATATATATATAGTATAATTTAGCATAATTTGGCTTAACTACTTGTTGTGTAAGGGAATTTTAAATTTAAACAAACAGACTCAATCATGCCTAAAGATTGCTTCATGCCTTAGTTATTAAAAAAAAAATGGACGTTAAGAATCTGACTTTCAGAAATAAGTCACTCCTCGTCTATTGGCTATAATTGCCATTATGCAAACTAAATTAAATTACTCAAGGAGTAGGTAGAAATATTTGTGTCGGTTATTCCCCTTGTAATTATATAATATTTATAGAGGAAAGGTTTATGAAAAACTTTTGTTTTTTGTAAAATTAAGAAACCTCAGCTTATTTTCTTCAAAGGTACGTATATAACGTTTTCAAAAGTTAATTTTCTAAATGTGCAATAAAAAATCAGCGATTTGTTTTTTTTTTATGAAGTGAGGCAATGGAAATGAGCAAACAAGCTGGCATAACTTTTTTTTTTTAAGTATTTGAAAATATCCGATATTCAAGTGAGCCTTTCTCGTACGAGATAATAACCATCTATATTGATTTTACGGTTCAAAACTGACTCATCTAGTAACAATATCAAGAAGGAAACCCACTCATGTTGGAAAACCTCATGATCCAACCTGATACTACGTCTCAGGTAGGACTTGAAGCCAATACCTCTCAATTTTGATGATGTCTCAAATACGTCACCCCAACCATTTGAGCTAGAATCATTGGCGACAAACAGGCATAACCGGGAACAATATACAACTTGAATACCTCTTACCTTTCGATCTCGACCTAGGCTTAGCTTAGATGGAATAATGGCTCTATTGTAGTAAATGAACAAGAGCATCCACATTCCATAATATAATATATATATACATATGTGAGTAGGTTTTTTATACTATTGCGATTGGTCAAAAGTGGTTCTGCGTGGAGGAGAGATACAGAAATTGGTAAATCTGTTTATATATTGAATAGAAAAAGAGAAAATACAGTGACAAAGACATAAAAATATTATTTAATTAAATTGAAAAGATAAAATGTAATGATAAAGATATAAAAAAATATTATTTAGTTAGATAGGAAAGAGAAACGTTAGTGATAAATGTATAAAAAAATATTATTTAATTAAATAAGAAAGATAAAAAATAATAATTTTTAATGAATAATAGAGATAAAGATAAAAAAATAAGATCTGAATGCTGTCAGAATACTAGGTATGAACAATCTCTAAATGGATAAATGCTCCCCCATTTTTGAAAGAGTATGGGTGAATGGGTGCGCTTTCACCTACTATTTTCTCTTAAAAAAGTTTATAATTTAAGTATAATATTGATATAGTATGAGGTTATGTTAAAAATGATAAAAAGTGTAGAGGGTGTAAAAGTCCAATCAAACAAACTATGATTGATATCATTCAACTGGTGTTAAAACCGTCTTGTTGAACCGAAATAAACCTATTTTAATTTAGTTTTTAGGGGCTTAGAGTTTTGATTTTATTGTTATATTTCAATTTATTTGTTTTCATTAGCTTTTAATATGTGGTTTAGCTTTAGGTTTAGGGTTTAATTTTAGGGTTTAGAGGTTTTATGGCTTAGCATTAGAGTTTAGCACCAAGGTTTAACTTTATGGTTTAGTTTTAGGGTTTAGAGGTTTAGGCCTCGACTAGACGGTTCCGCCGCCGCCAGAATGAGCTCAATCAGAGTTCGTGAACTCGCCTTTTTACACGTTCTATATTTTTTTATCCTTTTTAGAATGACTCACCTTATTAATACATACATAAATAGACGTATCATATGTTTTATGATACTACATATATAGTATTAGAGAAGAGTTCACACGAGAACTCATGTTTTTTACAAGAATTCTCAAACTCTTTTTACACATGTGTAAAACAGTTTGTTTCTTATCAAGGGTTAATCAATTATAATAATTAAGAGTGACAACGACCAATACCATAGAGTTAGAAATATTAAAATCAATAATCCTTTATAAATAGATATTAAAGTTTGATAATCTATTTATAAAAAGATGTAGCATTCGAATATAAATAGGTGGACGAATGGACGATAGAAATGATATTAGATATGAAATCTATTGACATGCTCTAGTTATAAAAAGATAAAAATAAAAGACACAAAAAATCCAAAAATTGTCTCTTGTTAAGCCTTGAACTATCAAAAAATGTCCTACCCACCGTCTCTCCTACTATATACTTTATTACAACACAAACATAAATAACAAATAGAAAAAAGAAAAATATTTATAAAAATTCTGAATCCAATGAAGTCATTAAACTAAATCTGCCCCAAAATCCAGAGAATCTTCCTCCTTGATTTCAGGTTTTATTAACTTAGACTCTTCTTCCTTAACTTCTTTGTCATTTCTTACAACACCGTCGCCGGCGCCGGCATCGCCGCTTAGCGTCAGCTCTTTCGCTCGTTCAGCCTCAAACTCCCAATCCGTCCGCCCCAAAACCACCAACATCGCCACCACGCAGGACATCTGAGCTGCCAACATCCCCAACCACAAACCTTCGAAATCAAATCCCATGAAAAACCCTAAAACCACCGCCACTGGCATACCGACCAGATAAAAACATCCGAGATTGATATTTGCTCCGATCTTCGGCCGTGCGGTGCCACGTAAGACGCCGCAGCCCGTCGTCTGCGGGCAGTTTCCGAGCTCACAGAGTCCGATGATCGGAAGAACCATCGACGTCAATGCGATTATTTCTTTATCTTGTGTAAACATCGTCGCCCATAAGTTCCTCACATTCGCCGCGAAAACCAGAGCAGATAACCCGAAGAAAAAACTTCCGGCGAGTCCGACCACCGCAGCCCGTTTCGCTCGGTCGGGTCGACCCGCACCCAACTCGTTACCAACGCGAGTTGACACACTAAAACTCAGCGACGACGGGAAGATGTAAATCAATGCGGTGGTTTGAATCAAAATCCCCATTGATGCAACTGTAGCTCGCGGATTCACCAACAACCCACATAACAAAATCATGATTTCATACCACCACCATTCCAAACAAACCGATATGCAACTCGGAATCGCTAAACTCAGTAACGAGTTCCACCCTTTAATACATTCTGTTGATAAACCACCCCATGTTTTCTTGTAAACACCGGAAATTAGTATGTAAATCACCAATGAAGCTACAAGATTGAAATTTGTTACCACACTGCTAATTGCAACACCTTTGATACCTAAATTTAGGATATTTACGAGATAATAATTAATCGGTATGTGAAGAATGATGGAAAACGATGCGCAAAATGTGAGCGGTAGAGTTATCGATTGTGATCGGAGGTATATTCGCAATGGATGTAATAAAGATTGTGCCAACAAATCGGGTAAAGAATAAAGAAGATAAGTTTGTGCTTGTGTTGCAATTTCTTCATCTTGCCCACAAAAAAGCAAGATGCTTTTCATGTTAACCCACAAAATCGCAATCGGTATCGATACCAAAACCAACAAAAGAACGGTTCGTTGTAAGCAAAGACCAAGACGAGTGAGTTTTTTCGCCCCGAAAGCTTGCCCACAAATGGGTTCCATTCCCATGGCTAAACCGGATAAAACTGAGTATCCGGTTATGTTGGCGAACCCGACCGCCAAAGAGCCGCCGGCTAGTGCGAGCTCACCAAGGTGACCCAAGAACAACATCGAGATCATGGACCGTGAATACAACAACAAGCCGGTTAGGATCATCGGGATGGCGATTTTGGCTATTGAAATGGCTTCATTGGCGGCTAAAGAAAGATGGCTTTTGGTTTTATTGTGAGGTTTGTTGAATTGTTGATGATTGTTGTCGACGGTTAGTATGATTGTTTTGGGTGTTTGTTTGTGATTTTTGTGGATCAAAAATGGGTCGAAGATATCTGGAACTTGATTGGTTGAATTACTATTGCAATTGCAACAAGGAGATGAAGGTTGCTGGCACATATTGAAAACTCTGTTTATTTTTTTATTTTTTTTAGCCGTGAGATTTAGAGAGAGAAAGAGTGTAGAGAGAGAAACTGAGAGTTTTGGGGGGTGTTTAAATGTAGCGAGTCGTGGTGGGTATTTAAAGATTCTGAAGAACGGCTGGCTCCCATTTTTTAAAAAAATAAATAAATATCCTAAATTACAAATGTATAACTGTAATTAACTAATTAGATTGCATTTTCTTTACACAAAAATGTCGTGTTTTGACCGGCTTTCAACAGTATAATAAGTTTAATAACTGCTACCAGCAGTCCAGCACCGGTTTTTTTTTTCTTATCGTATTTGTTTTTCTTTTCCGAAATAAACTATTAAAAATCTTCGAATGAGATAGGTATAAAAAAATAATTTTAAATAGTAAAAAAATGTTTTGTAAGAGTAAGTACTGTCATATAACGAAAGAACGATTAAGATATTCCTTGTAAGGCTGGTCGTGACTCGGGAGAATTTAATGCATGTTATTAGAAATAATTTTTATCTGGTGTTATAAAAAATAATATTTTAATGAAGTTTTATGAGTATTGACCAAAGTTAGGCCGTACTATGTTTCGTTTTTTTTTTATTATTAGTTAATTAGGAGGATATTGAATGACTTTGGAATTTTGGATCAAGACTAAAAAATATTTAAAAAATATTTACGCATTGACAATATAATACTAAATGCATCCAATGTTGTTTATAGAGCGGTTTAACTTATTTAAACATTAAGATTGAGATGGAACAATTTAACATGTTTGTGACACAAATGAGTCGAATATTGATACGTGAATAAACCAATAAGGCAATAATGAATAATCCAGCTTATAGTAAAATATCCAACAGGAATGAATCTTAAACTACTTATAATCTATACATGTAACATCAATCTATTGAAAGAAACAAAAGTCAGCGTAATAAATGAATAATTCCTTAAAGCAAACATTAAAAAACTCACCGAATGATTAACCTATAGCTAAAATTTCTACAACTAAATGACCAAAACATAAATAGCCAATCCATAAATGAAATGAGATATATGATCAACCAAATAATCCAATTACATGGTTTGAATTATATTGATTTGCTTTCCATATATAATTAAATACTCGAAACTATAACCATATATTTTTTTTTGTATAACTAGGAAAACTCACTTAAGTAGTAAATTAAATCACCGGATCCTCTCAATACCTACCCAACTAACCAGGTAGAACAAATGAAACACAACCTTAAGCAACTGGGTTGATGCCTTGCACAAAAAACCGGACTAGATGGTATTAAACTATAAGACTGGTGGGTATGCCTCGGTGGGTGGCCCAAGCCATGCCCAGACTCATGCCCAACACCGCCCCGCCCCTCTTTTTTGTGGGCGCGCATTTCCTGGCCACCCAGCCGTGGGTGGAGCAACGGGCGTGACCCATTTTTTTTTGTTTTTTGTTTATTATATTTTAACCAATCACAATCTGTCACATTATCCTCCTACCAATCACAAAACACTACATCAACCTCCTATTTTTTACCCACTCACACACTACTCATATAGGCATTTCCACTCTTTCACTCACACAGGTAAGTCACTCTCAATTCTGCGTGGCACACCCATTCACACTCACTCACATGAGTGCACTCCATAGTTTAATTATCATGAGACATCAACATGTCATCGTAAAAAAGTTATTATATTATAAAAATCTAAAATATTTATTCATAACATAAAGATATTCAAGAATGGAGTTAATAAAAAGCATGCTATTTAAAATAACAAATTATATATACAATAATATTTTAAATCAAACTTTAGTCCAAAAGAACTATTACAATAACCTAAAGTAATCAATGATGGTGATAAAATTAGCAAAAATAAATAAATATATTACTTCTTTCCTTGAAAATATGATTTTAAAACAAAATTAAAATTTAGCTTAAAGAACAAGCCGTCTTATCAAGAAAATATATATAAAAAAAAACTAATTAGATTAGATTAGTGCGGTTTTTTGTTAATAACTTAATATGATGTCATGAAGTGTGAGGTAGTTGTGGATAAGATAAAAACTAAGATCGTGTTTTTTTGGCCGACATGTCAGTGTTTCTTAGCACTTTTTCACCATCGGACGGCCAACCGCCACCGCCTTTTTCTTGTTTACTCCGACACAACCGACTTATTATTATTTTTCTTCTGCTTTTAGTTTATTCCTTTTAAAAATTCTGAATGGTGAAATATTGGGTTTAAGACTTTAAGCGGCAAACAGTTAAAGTGTTATCATTCATTTATAGTTAAAAGAACAAGTCATGCCGGAAAACGTATTAGGAGTAAAAATTGTCGTTAAACTAAGATAAACATAAAGAAATAGTAATTTTAGAATACATTAAATAAGAAAGATTCTATATGTCTTTTGTATTTACTGAAGAGTGTACGAAAATATTTAATAACATATGCATGTGTATTTGAAATAAAAAATTGCCGTCCAAAATCAAATTGGTATTGTAAATGGTAGTTTTGACGGTGGTATTCCGTGGTTTTACAGTTAACACTGATGAGATGATTTGTTGTATGTCGGTACGGACAGAAAGGAAGCATCTAAATGTGCCAATAATAAAAGCACATTTTATTGGTTGGACGTTAGGAAGCACACAATATATGAACACTTCAGATAGATGTATTTCTTTTCCTTGTATATACATACTCTCATAATTTATATTTTTAAATTCGACAAATACATCTTTTGTCAAGGATTAATTAAACCCTTAATTAAAATATAATCTAAGATATATGTCTATACCACCAAAGTTAGTCCGAGAGTGACATTAGGTGAATCTATTATTAACGACGGATCCCTGAAAAGTCATCTAAGATAACATATAGAAAGCCAAGCAAATACAACACTTAATTACGTGAAAGTTATATAGATTTGGGTTTTTTTTCATTTGTATAAAATACAAGATTCAAGCCTTAATTGGATTCTCTATAAGAAAGCAAAGTGTATCAGAAAATGGGGCGGTGTTTTTACTTTGTCACTGTAGAATTATAGAAGGCCATAAATGACATCGTTTTCAACAAATCAAGAAGCAGCCTATAAAACTCTTGGAATAGATTAAAGTTCTGTCGTTCATTTGGATTAAAATGAGAGTCAAATTCAGTAATCTTAGTCGGATAGATTGATGTGATTTTGTTATTTTCTTCCTAGCAATGCTAGGTTGATATTAATATAATCCTTTTTTTCTTTAATAAAAAAAATCTACGTGAGGTCTTAACACATAAACTTAGCATGTTACTGCGACAAACACTTGTAATATGCAATCTAAACATAATACATGCACACATGGAAATATAGCAACATTGTCAAAATGGGTTGTTGGATACATATGAGTTGTGTAATTGGGTTTTTATGCGTGGTTAGTCGCCTAATGAAAATGCCATTTTATTAGAAAGTATATATAGATATACTACTTGGATTAATGGTATATTTGTTACCAAATAAAACAAAGCATGTAATCGTAATTTTAAATATAAAAATTGGTTGAACAATTAACATATAAAACAGAAGAGTCAACTGAATAGGCCATTTTCCTCTATTACTCCGTCCATACATTATACCACCCACATTGGGGTCCTTTGATCCAATGAACACCAAATGTTGCTCCGTTTGTGACTCTTAAAGTCTACGAACGCAAAAAGAGAGAATCAAAAGTCAATAGGATCATTGTAATTGTGACTTTATTCAACAAGTTAAGGGTTCAAGTATAAACCTTGTATTTCGTCTAACTCACAAACTTCGCTATCCTTTAAAACGAGTCTTTTCTCATCAATCTCCTCTATCATCAATCCCCTCGTCGTTTTGGAGGTTATGGCTACCAAAAGGCAATCCAGAGTTAACAGGTGTAATAAGTCAAATACAATGTTGATGGCAGTACTATGCATTGTAAAGCCCGATTAGTGGTTCTAGGGGACACTCAAAAGGATATACTGATTACAATGAGACTCTTTTCCTTTAAAATAACAACATTTCGAAGCCTTGTTCATGTTGCTAAGATGCACCATTGAGATTTAATTTGTATATGTCAGATGTCAATAATGCTTTCTTGCATGGCGATCCTCATGCAAATATTGACATAAGTCATCCTTTAAGTATATTTTTATCATCCCATACCATCTCTTAATTAAAAGCTGAAGAATTTCTAGGAAATGGTGTGTGAAGTTTTATGTGCTCAAATAATAAAGTATATATGACTATATGAGGTCCCCATTGCTCATTCTTTATTCTCTAAATCAATAGGTAATGCTGTTCATGTGGTAGTCTATGTGGATGATATTCTTTAAATGGAAATAATAGGACAGAACTATAAGCTTGGAAGGCTTTCTTACATTAGACATTTCAGATTAATGAGCTTAGATCTTAGTTACTTATTAGGCATTAAGCCTTAAAAAGTCCTTGTAGGTTATCATAATTGAAAGTTTTCTTAAAATCTTTTAACCGAGTTTAGTGCTACATGACTTACTTCTCTGTTTTAACCCTTGCCTTTGCATTTACACCTCAAAACTTGTGATGGTCAAGTTCTTGATGAACCTTTGGATCATCGTGTGCTTATTAGGAAACTGAATTACTCAACAGATACAAGCTGCCTTATTTGGTTTATGCTGATTAGTTTCTTAGCCAATTCTTGATTAATCCTCGAGGTCCTCACAAATAGTTGTTCCCATTAACAGTTTTTGTCTCTAGGTTTGCAAGAATTAATAGTTTTAGTTCACCATTGACAGTTTTCGTCTTTGACGTTTCAAATCTTAACATTATTCGTCCATAAAGTTTCAAGTCTTAACAGTTATGTTCCCAACATTTCAAAATTTTACAGTTTTCTGTAAAGGGTTTAAGGATGAAAATTGTTAAGACTTGAAACCTTAGTGACGAAAACATTATATGCGTGTACCGCAAACATGACTTTATTTCACAAAATTGCATATATAAGACCTACCATATTTTAAAAAAATTAACTAAAATAATCGTAATAATAATTTCTTATATGGTTTTCTAGGTTTTCTCGACTATACTTGGTTTTCATTTTATAAATCCGTGTAAAACAAAAACAAATTCACAATGAAATAAAAATAAGATATCAATATAGCGTATCTATTTCAAGAATATAATTAGTCCATTTTGAAATCTGTACTAGCATGCATATGTTATTATAACTTTGGAATTTATTTTATATATAACTTTATAAGTTTGTTACAATTACATGAATAGATGCTTATTTGGGTTTGAAATATGTCATAATCTTAATTTTAAAACACCGAGTTATATAACTAATTTAAGCTTGGACAGGAAACCAACTAGAAATACTAGAATAGTCCAGTCCTTATATACCTACACCATTAAATTGTAGGTCACCCTGTTCCAGTCAATAAACCGATCTAAAACGAGTAAATGAACACGAGTAAATGAACCAACTTGCATCACAAACATCTTTTGATAGTATTAAATGAGACAACTATCGATATAGCTGACATGATCCCTTATCATTGTTATGTATACCTTCTAAGAAACTAGAAGTCTTTATTCCACATGAAGAATCAAAACAAATCGCTATCGAAGTCAACAGGTGAGGAAAATTATGGTCGACTTTAATTTGCCCCGTTTTCTCTGCTAATTGTTTTAGACG
>WOUH02048798.1:0-11510 GCA_009936405.2 Stevia rebaudiana
TCTCTACAATTATTTAGATAGTATACTTTACTCATACATATTAATATCATACCTTAAGTATATATCTACTACTTAAGCATACATACTAGCCCCGAACATTTCAAAAACATTTAGAAAGGGGGATCATAGAACTCACCTCTTTCGAGCAGAACCTCCGCTTATCTTTCCTAAGGATTTCCCGCTCCTCCGACTTCGCACGCTAACCGAGACTTCCTCGATCACCTCCGGATACTTCCCGAGCACCTAACCTTCTCTACTATGAATCTAAGGAGTGTTTGAAGTGTTTTTGGAACGGATTTGCGAGGTAAAATGGGCTGAACTCGTGGCTGCTATTTATAGAGCTGTTTCTGTAGTTCTACGCGTGGCGCGCCATTCCATGGGGGGCATCCACGCGTGGCGTGTGGCTTCCCTGCCACGTGGGTGCCTCTGTCGTGTGCCACGTGTTGCTGACTCACCCCACTCGTAAGCCACGTGTCCCAATGACTAAGCAGAGGGTCTGCCACGTGTCCCTAATCATGCCACCTCTTGACACGTGTCATGCCACGTGTCGTGGCATGATTCGTCCTCGGTTGATCAGATTCAGTACGACTGGTTAACTTGTTTTGACGTTTCCCGCTTCATACGAACTCCGTTTCGCACGCGGTTTTCTCCTACGTTCACGATTTTCAATTTTCTATCTAACCCCATTGGTTTCACTTCCAAATGAGGTGTTTAGGTTATGGACCTATTTTATGCTCCTCGTTGAGCGTGTACCTTCCAAACCGTCGCTCTAATCCAAATTTCGCATACACTCATTTGATTCTAAATTCTCTAACGAACATAATCATGAGATATTAATTTTTTGGCTCGGGAATTGTCCAATCGTCTTGGCGCATTGGTCGAGGCATTCTGGGTTTTCCTTTTATTGATATAAGCATCTAGGTCATGCCTTATCTGAAAACCGGGTGTTACATGTTGCCTTGTACATACTCATCAGTTGTTTTTCCTGATTTGAGCAGTCGTTTCTTTTTATTAACTTCTCTCTCAAATGTGAGAAGTTAGCCATGAAGTTGAGTTAGTGTTTAAGATCCAAAATCAGGTGCAGATCTCAACACTATGGAATAGGTTTTCCATTTAGCAGGTAATGACCTGAGAAACCTGTTTAACACTGAAATGGTGCGATACTCTTGACCAGCTAGTTTTAATTCACTTAAAAGTGAAGTAAGCCTTTCAAATTGTTGAGTCAAGGTTTCACCATTCATTTGGGAGAATGTGTCATACTGTTGTGCAAGAATTTCTCTGGTATTTGCAACAACATCAGCAGTTCCCCCAAACTGTTCCTTAAGGGCATCCCAAAGCTCTTTTGCAGATTCATGGTGCAATAACCCTGAATAGATTTCATTGGGTAAATCCATAGCAATCTGAGCATGTGCCTTAGCATCTAGCTCGAGCTTTTAAAATCCTCCTCTGAGTAATTTCTGGGATCCTTAGGTTTAGGTTTGCCTGTTTCAGCATCAATCAGCATGGGTTGGTGAGGGCCAAACATGACAGACCTGTCACAACTAGTGTGGTTGTTTGAGAGAAAATGGATCATCCTTCTTTGCCATATGTTGTACTGGTGTCTAACCAGTATTGGCGGTTTTGTGGATGATCCAGTGTTATGTGGATCGAGAGAGGTGAATTTATCAGCCATTTTCAGAAAATTTCAGCTAGATTTCAATGAAACAGTATTTTTGAGTAGAGAATTTGATTAGAACAAGTTTGAAATCGATTTAAGCAGAAATTTGAAAGCTAAAACAGTTTTTGACAGTTATTTAAGTGATCCAATTCAATCAAACGATTGAAATATCAATTGTGATCTCGATTTTAATTTTCTAAATCGATTGTGAAATCGCAAATTCAGAGAACCGGAGCTCTATACCAATTGTTGGGATCGGAGATTATCTAAACGATTGAACTTAACTAATTCATAATAAAATAACAAAGAACAATCAAAGATTTATGAATGATAATTTCAATTTGAGCCGAATGCTTTAGTACAACTGATACAATGCTCCCTATCAGCTGATGATCTCACAAAGATATCTTTTCATCTGTAGTTACTCACACACGAGCAACTACTAAATATAAGGTGTTGGACGTCACCCATGATGTCACATCAACTGATCCCTATTACAAGGACTACTGATAAAATTTAACACACAACTGACTATACAAAAACTACTGATAAAACTTAAGTGAACAACTGATACAACCATCAGTTGTTCTTCTATTATATTCTATACTTCAAATCTTCAGTTGTATCAGCCATCAGTTCTTGTGTCTTCAGTTGTTGATAGATCAATTCTTTAACGGCATCAGTTGTTGATCATCAGTGGGAAAGAGAAAACTACATCAGTTGATAAGATTACAATCAGTGGTTTTGCTTTATCAGTTCTTTTATAATTCAACAATAACAAATGCGAGATTATGGTTTGAAATTTCTTACAACCCCGATTTTTGTTGATAATACTGCTACAATTGCTATAACTGAAAATCCGGTGTCACATAAACGAACAAAACACTTAAACATTAGACATCATTTTATCAGAGATTGTTCTGAAAAGAAATTAATTCAACTACAAAAGGTTGATTCTCTAGATAATGTGGCAGATATTTTCACAAAGGCATTTGATTCAGCTAGGTTTTACACCTTAGTTGAAATGTTAGGAATGATTAATTTTGAATAAGATCATAAATTGTGTGAGTGTGTATAGTATTATGTGTGTGTCTAATATGTGATGAGTAGTATGTGTGTATATGTGTTTGTGTTTCTAGTTGAAATATGTGAATTTTTGTTTGTTTCTTTTACTATTTTAAAATTTATGATACTTCTTTTAATTTATATGTAAAAGGATTATATAAATTTAGATTTATATTAGTCAAATGAGAAATTGATATTATAGGAAAACAAATTAATTTTAGGAGATGAGAATAAGTAAATATTATAGAAATTGTTCTATTGATTATACAATTTTACTTTGAAAATAATAATAATAGTAATTACAAATTCATATTAAGATATGCATAGTAGACTTGGACAATCCCGGATCAATAATAAATACTTAACTATATCTGTAAACTATTTTTATGTAAGTTCACATCATGCAAAGACTAGTGCTTGGCCTTTGTCTTTATTGCGTGGTTATTTGACTTAGATAATCGTATGTTGTTAGAAGAATATAAATTTTAAACTGTTATGATCATGTGTTTCATTTTTGAAGAAACTTCTGCTTTATTTTCTTATTTCTTTTGCTTCGTGTTAAAAGGTTGGGCTTTCTCTGCGTATACGTAAGTATCGATCTGATTGTGAAGTTTTGAACATTTTATTTTTGTTTATACATTCTGGGCTATCTCTGTGCATACGAAAAATATCGACTTGATAGTGAGGATTATAAACACTTTTAACTTATTTAATTATTAATTTATTGCTTATTTTTGTTCATAACTTGGACTCTATCTGAGAATTTGAAATATTCAATTTTATCGAAAGAGTTATGAACGATTCAATATTATTTTTGCATGATTATCTCTGTATAAGGTACCATAAAATAAATACAATTACATTATTCTGAGTCAGATAATTCACAAAATGGGGATATTCTTGATTGTGTGAGAAATCACTGAAAATAGGTTACCAAATTAAATTTGATAAGATCAGTAATTGAAGATAGTTTAAAATGTATCAAAATACTAGCAATCATATGATTTGTAGAGCTTTAATATAATATAACATTGATAAATTGATTATATTTAATATAACAATTTCTATGTTAGGTATATGTTGTCATCTTTTACAATTAATATGTTTTAAAAAGAAAGGATAAAAATCGTTTGATTAATACAAAATGTAATTTATATAAAGTTTTTATATATAAATTCCAAAGGAAGTATCACAATTTTTATAATTAGTATATTTTTGAGATTAAGTGCTATTTTTAGTTTTATTTTTCTTTTTATTTTTCTTTTATTTTTATTTTTAATTTTACATCATTTTAATGTTTTTGTGTTTTAGTTTGTTATTTTTTTGTTTTTGGTAAAAATAAATTTGTAATTGTCAAATTCGAAAATACTCGGTGACAAGTTTGAACTTATAATTAAGTTCGAACTTATTGAAAGTTCGAAGATACTGCAGATATATAGCTTAAGTTCGAAATTGATTTCACTTTTCACCTACCCATTTCGAAACTACTCTTAATCTCAAATTCGAACTTCCTGTTGAACTTTCGAACTTGTATTTGCAACTGATATATCGATAAATTGACTACTAGGATTATTGTTATGGCTAGTAATAATCATATAATCCTACTCATACTGTCATTACGAATCTAATACCATAAACATTGTGATTGAATTTGACAAAATTAAAATTTTGTATTAATGTTCATATTTCGAAACTGAGAGTCTTCAAATATCGAACTTATCAGATAAGTTCGACTTTATTTAAGTTCGAAAATTTTCCAAATTGTTTACACTTAAACAATTTCGAAGATATATCAAAGTTAAGTAATTTCGAACTTATTGATAAGTTCGAACAATTTCGAAGATAATAACACTTAAACAGAAAATCGAATTTATTAGTTTCGAACTTGTATTAAGTTCAAATTTATCCTAAGTTCGAAATAAACTTGTTTATACTTCATTAGTTTCGAACTTAAGATAAGTTCGAATTTAATATTAATACGGAATAAATTTCGAACTTAATAAATTCTTAACAATTTCGAATTTAATCATACTTAGAAAATTTTTGTTGATTTTTAAAATTTAAATAAAAATTTTACTAATTTGTATTTGTTTTTACAAACAGATGATCGATTGTTAAACGACAAGAACAATGTGGTGGCATTACTAGATTTGGATCTTATAGAAGCTATACTGTTTCGGGATGTTATTATTACTTTTCTTAGACGATCGAGAATTGCTCATGCTGCTTCTGCAACTCGAATTATCATTCACGAGCATATAGTTCATTATGGAGACATGCAAGACATGATAGTGCAGTAAATCCTTCGGTTATTCGTTCTAGAGTTAATGATCAAGACATTGACATATCCGTTCATGATATTAAAGCTGCTTCACAATTTGGAGACACTGATGTTGATCCATTATCTATTCCAGTTGCTACAATTCAAGGAACATTTCAAAGAATGGGGTATAACGGTGATATTGACAGTTCTCAGTTGGCAAAGAAATATTTGTATGGACAATGGCGATATTTGTTTCATGTAGTTATGATGGTGATGTCTACAAGAAAGTCAAGATCTGACACTTTATCGGTTGCATTTCAAGGCATAATTACTGCATTAGTATTGAACAAACTATTGAATATACGTCAGTTGATTTTTGATTTTTTAGTTAAACAAATCACCGCTGGTCCAATTGAACGCTTTTTGCAATATCCACGGTTTTTTTACGATGATTTTGGATCATAAGTATCCCAGTATTCCAAAAGTGGGACCACAGATTCGCATTCCGATAATGAATAAGTGAATCTTTGCAGATTGACGACCAAAGAATAGTTTGAATACAGTTGATACACCGTTATTTGGTCATGTGGTAAATGAAAACTTTGTGGCTCGAGTGAATGATCTCTAGTTTCATCCAGAAGACAATGTTAATTTGGTGGCTCAACCACTAGCTCAACCGCGAGTTCATCGTACTAGACAATCGCGTCCACAACAACCTGCTCCACAAATCCCACAACCAGTACCACAAGTTCAACCTGCACCACAAGTTATTCCTCCTCAACAATACCACTTGCAATTGAATTGCCACCGGTTACTGAAACGGTTAATGATCCGATTCCATCACCAGAACCGTTAAAAGCACCAATGGAAGGCTTAGTTGAATCAACTTCTGATTCATCTGATTCAGATTCTGATCCTGAAGATTCTACAGTTCAACCGTTGAAACGCAAGAATGTGGAGTTAGTAACCACAAGAGTAGGTGGAATCTTTGTTACTATTGAGAAAAGATGACGCTTAACCAATGATGATCTTGATCCGGATTATATTCCACCACTTTCTATACCGGTTTCAACTCCGGTTATTACACCTGCAGTTTTCACCACATCCACTACATCTCCGATAACTGAGGCACAACTGTCAACAGCTCAAGCTTCAACTTCAACAGAACCACAATCGGAGTTTGCCAACTTTCCATTAATATCGGAAGCTGGTTTGAATGACATTCTGGATGTCGGGAATGTAGGAAGCATTGATGATATTGATTTTACATTTGGCCCCACATCAAGTCAAGTTACCAATCTTCAACACTAAGTTAATCAGATACAAGCTCAGGTTGACAGTTTAACTTTAGAATTGGAAAGAGTTAAAACTGAAAAGGCTTCCATTGTAACTTTGAATAAATGATTGACAGAACAGCAAAATTATAAAAACGATTTACAGATTAAAGTTGCTACTATTTTAAAAGCACACGAAGGTTCTTTGTTTTTAGTTCTGAAGCATTCGAACTTGTTGCCATCAACTCAGGGGGAGAGTTCATGTAGAGTTGAGGCTCAAGCAAGTCAACTAAGAACTGAGGGTGATGATGAAGATACTGACAAAGACAAAGATGCTTCTGGATCATAACCGCCGACTGGAACTGAAACTGATAACAAACTGAAACCACACATGCTGCCTTGTCTCAGGGGGAGTCTGGTAAACAGACTGATAAAGCAAAGGGTAAAGAAAAGTAGCAGAGTGTGATGGTTGAAACAGTTGAAACAATCGTGTCAGATTCTCAAAATGAATCTCCTGATGACATGATTCATGCTTTGATTGGTTTAGATGAGTTGGATGAGGAGTTTGTAAGTGATGTGGACGATGAGTTGAAAGATACTTAATTTGATTTTGAACTGGTGTTTGACAATTCTGATAGTACGTTGACTGAAGAGTATAACTCAGATCTGGAAGAGGGTGAATGGATTCCCGGTCCAGATTTCAAAGAGGTTAACTAGAATGATGTGATAAAATAGGATAAAGAAAGAAAAGAAGTGAGAAAAGCTCAAGAAAAAGTGTATGCACATTCTGGTTTGAGGAGCATGTTTGAAGACAGTCAAGTACCAGTTAAGAGTTTGGAAGAAATAATAAAAGATTGTGATGATACGTGGAAAAGAAGCTCAGAAAGAGATAAAGTGCCAGTGGTGAAAAAGTTAAACGTTTTTGTGATTAAACGATTAGATGGAGTTCAGTATTTGAAGAGAAGTATTAAATCATTCAGTCAGTTTCTATTGTGTGAACTTAGAGTTTTGGCTGAAGAAAGAATGAATAACCATTCGGGTGATGATATAGCTTTGTGTATAAAAAATATCATTCGGAAAGAAGTCAAGTCTGGCGTGTTTAAGAAATTTAAACCTCAGAAGCTGAAAAGAATTCCAATTCCAAATGATTTGTATTGGATAACAAGAAAACCGAGTTTAAGGTATGAGTTCAAACCAATTAAAAGTTTGAAACATATTCTACTGAAAAGATTTGATATGGATATTATGAAAAATTTGAAGTTGTGGTATCTAGACGGTGAAACATCTGAAGCTGTATTTCTCGAAAACGCAAACAAAGAGATACTCAGATTGTTACATCCGATTAATTTGATAAATCTCAGTAAGTCAGATTTGAAGGTGCTGAATGAGAAAACAATTCAATTTCATAAAGATCATATCTTAGAAGCTAAACAGTTTCAAAGGGTTTTGGTTTTCTGTATTAAGAATGGAATACATGCTGGAAGTCATCTACCGTCGCGATGGAAAGATTGAGTAGACAATCACCAAGCAATTACTAAGTGGGAATTTGTTGGAACCCGAAGGTTATCAAATGCTCGGAGATTAAAAGAAGTTCGCATGTTTAGTTTCTAGATTAGATTTGTATGTAATTGTTTCTGTTTATTGTAATGAATGTTCATTTATTAAATTATTTAGTTAGGATTAAATGTTTAGGATTAATGAAATTGATAAGTTCAAAATTGTCAAATTTCGAAATTATTAATATCATTGATCAGTTTCGAAGTGAATCAAAACTAGTTAAGTTCGAACTTGTTCTTTTCATAATAACCTCACCATGTATATATATATGCATAATTAAATTTGTGATTTATAACATAAAATCGATTCCTGATCTTGGTATTCATTTTAAGCGTTAAAATCACTAGATGATAATAAGTTATCATTTTAGTAATCAATACACAGTTAAATGGTCTTCACACTATCAGTCATATCCCCTCCTTGTGAATTACTCAAATCACAATGATGTTATTTTATTCATTATAGTTCTAATTTATAATAACAAAATTGATAATGCAAAAATAAATTAGAAATGTTTATGACACAACAATAAGGTTTATACTCATGTATACGCAGATAAGGTCCGAGTCATGAACGAAAATAAAGAAATAAAACAAGTAGACAATGTTCACAAGCGAGTGATCAGGTCGGTACCGACATACACGTAGAGAAGAGTCGAACTTGCAAACAAAAAGACTAATATACAAGATTTTCAAGGCTGAGTGATCAAGTCGATATTGACATATGCATAGAGACGACTCAAGCTTTGAGATGGAGTAATATACATGGTTAATAAACAAATTTCGTTCAAAATAAAAACGCATGATCAAAACCAGTTATTTTAGGGAATGTTTTAGACAATAAACAATCACGTAAAATAGGTAATTACGCAATCAAGGCAAAGATTAAACACCATGCCTTTCATGGTGTAAATGCACACAAACTGAGAACAATTGTTCAATTTCGTTTATTATTATCAGTGAGATGTCTTCCTATCATGCATATCGAGATTTGTTGATTTGATCACTTATTCTATTTTTGCATTTTTTTTAATCAATAAGTCATGAAGTACAGCTAATGTACCAGTATTTCTCAGTGGTTGGATCAATTTCTCATTTTCCAAACTAATATGTTTTTTTTTTTTTTTTTTGTATTTTCTAATAAACTATATACAAGTGCTTCCCCTAAAACTAAGATAAGCAAAATAAAATTTTAAAGGGTTATTTTTGTTTTTGTTTTTGGTTTTGATTTTGTGTTTTGAGGGTTTTCTATTGTTTTTGTCAGGAACGAGCACCCGAGGATAATCAAGACAAAAATACAAGATAGAAGTTAAAAAGTTGAATTTTCTACTGCTCGCGTATCGCGCGCGAGAGGCCTGATCTCCGCGCTATACGCTATGCCCCAGAATCATCTCCGCGACCACCCCGACTGTTTTCTCCGTGTTAGTCCTCTAAAGGAATGATACTTGCCAATATTATCACTATTATAATTTTATTTATGTTTTACATTATCATGTAACTTTTGTTTAAAATATATATGAATTGCATGAATTCCTTCTATATTATTGTGTATTAATAATGATATCTGTAACAGGTTTATATCACATGTACAAAGAATCATTAATCCTTGGACAGAAAAGATCTTTGAGGATTAATGAAAGCTTGTACCAGTTTGATGAATAGTAATGATCTCCTCCATTAGAGTTGCTTGGACAGTTTTGAGGATTTGCTAAAGCTTAGAGCTTGTGGATTATCAACTAGAAAGCTATTCTGATAAATTAGTTTATTCGAGTAAGTCAATACTATTCGAATAAAAAAAGAGTTGAGATCTATTCGAAGATATTGTTTATTCTTCGAAAGAACAAACTTATTCGAACAAAGTCCAAACTGTTTGAACATCAATTTGTTTCTTGAGTAAACTTAAGTCTATTCAAAAAGACAAACTTATTCGAACAATGTAAATCTGTTCGAACAGACTGTTTGCTTCTCGAATATACAAAGCTACTCGGATAAACAAAGTTACTCGACACTGTTCCCTATTCGGATGATCAACTTAGAAGAAATAAAGAAATAAAGTTATTCGAATAACTGTTCCTTATGCGAACTAAATAAAAGCTGCTCGAAGGATATCTTATTCGAATGTACAAACCTTGTGCGAATGAATAATTGAGTATTCAAGTATCCAGTTTCTTTTGCAAATAAATATCTTTTATTGTTCGCACAAGTTTAATAGGTGACGTCACCATTGGTCCACTGTTTCTTGTTCGAATGAGCTTGTTGCTCTTCGAACAATCAGAGTACACGTGTATTGATTGATGGGCCGTTTAGTATTTGTTTTATTCTCAACATTCTAGAATCAGTCGTTGTCGATAAATAGAATAAGTTAGGGTTTTTGTGAGTGTGTTGAATACGAGAGATTTGTTTTGAGAGAATTTACTTAGAGCTATTTGTAATCAGTAACCTGTAATCTTTGTTTTCAATCAAGAACACCTTTTTCTACTCTTCACTGTTGTTTCTTATCTTTGAGCTCATGTCTTGATCCAACCTTTCATTGTTTCCGCCATTTATAGGTGGAGGTTTTTCCCGTCTTGTTACAATAGATTCTTCTCGATCCTGACATTACCCTTATTTATGCTATGTAATGACCTACGAAATTTTTGAAGTTAGTATAATAATCATATGTTGCTGTTTGTGGTAAAAAATACTTATGTAGATATATAAAACTACGCATACAAATTAAAGTACCATAAGACACTTAATGTTATCACTCCTTTGTGTTTAATAACTTGATGTCTTGTTCCACGTAGTTTCGACATATTGACGATCAATGTTACGCATATATATGGTTAAATAACATGGTGTTTAGTTTGACGCGTATAATAAATATAGTCCGCGAACCTCAACAAATGGCCAAAACAATTTGTAGGGCCAGAGTAGGACTACAAGTTCTCAGGTGTCTGTGGAGTTAATTATGTTGGTTCTATCTGCCCAAGAGACATAATAAATTGATGTGGCTAGTATGTTATGATCCTAGTCGGGTCATACCCAATAACAAGCTAGACAAACACCTACAATATTTATTTGTTGATATGATCAATTAAATAAGTAACAACACTTAGAAAATCGGGTTTTCTAAATAGAAGCACTTGTGAAATTAATAGATTACATGAGTAAATTATTTATGAGAGATTACTTTATATTGTTATTTAATTGGTTAAATAACATAAGTAAGGTTAATGAAATGTTGCAAAACAACTAGTAAACATGTTACAAATTAAAAGGGGTTTTAATTTTATAACTAGTTAAACAATTGAGTGGTAAAAATTTAAATGGGAATTATCCCATTGGATGAGATGGGGCGGCCACTAATGGCCTTGGAGAATCTCCCAACCACTTAATGAGATTGCCACATACAATGAACCACTAGTGATTCATGCATTCTTGACACTCTCTCTCACACACACATAAGATTCAAAGTGCTCTCTCTCTCCTCTTCTCTTGAAGCTCTCGGCCGAAACCAAGAACAAGGAAGGGGCTGTTTTGTGTTGTTGAAATCCTAGCAAATAGAAGGTGTTTGTTAGAAGCTTGGGGTATACAAGTGTTAGATCTAGAAAAAGAATGATACTTTCCAATACTAAGTTTTGTAATTGTATTTCCTTTATTCATATTTGTAAATTGTGCAAATAGTGAAATATATGAAATACTATGAACTGCTT
>WOUH02048829.1:0-11508 GCA_009936405.2 Stevia rebaudiana
TAAACTTCTCGTTTTCATAACTACATTTCTTAAATACGTTTTGATTTATAGTTTTGGTTATGAAAAATGTGATCAATGCCACAATTAGCATCCGCCAAGTGTTAAAGAATCTTTATGCCACAATTAGCATCCGCCAAGTGGGCAAGGATTCTTCTTTTTATTGATTTTTAATTTCTCATATTATTTTATTATTTGAACGACTTTGCTTTAATTTTGTTATTTTGTTTTTTTCCATATATGTAAACTTCTCGTTTTCATAACTACATTTCTTAAATATGTTTTGATTTATAGTTTTGGTTATGAAAAATTTGATCAATAACACAATTAGTATCCGCCAAGTGTTGAAGAATGTTTATGCCACAATTAGCATCGCCAAGTAGGCAAGGATTCTTCTTTTTATTGATTTTTAATTTCTCATATTATTCTATTATTTGAACGACTTTTCTTTAATTTTGTTATTATTATTATTTTTTTATATATGTAAACTTATCGTTTTCATAACTACATTTCTTAAATACGTTTTGATTTATAGTTTTGGTCATGAAAAATGTGATCAATACCACAGTTAGCATCCGCCAAGTGTTAGAAGAATCTTTATGCCACAATTAGCATCCGCCAAGTGGGCAAGATTCTTCTATTGATATTTAATTTCTCATATTATTCTATTATTTGAACGACTTTGCCTTTAATTTTGTTTTTTTTTTCATATATGTTAACTTCTCGTTTTCATAACTACATTTCTTAAATACGTTTGATTTATAGTTTTGGTTATGAAAATTTTGATCAATACCACAATTAGCATTCGTCAAGGGGGCAAGGATTATTCTTTTTATTGATATTTAATTTATCATATTATTCTATTATTTGAACGACTTTGCTTTAATTTTGTTATTTTGTTTTTTTTCCATATATGTAAACTTCTCGTTTTCATAACTACATTTCTTAAATACGTTTTGATTTATAGTTTTGGTTATGAAAAATGTGATCAATACCACAATTAGCATCCGCAAGTGTTAAAGAATCTTTATGCCACAATTAGCATCCGCAAAGTGGGCAAGGATTCTTCTTTTTATTGATTTTTAATTTCTCATATTATTATATTATTTGAACGACTTTGCTTTAATTTTGTAATTTTGTTTTTTTTCATATATGTAAACTTCTCGTTTTCATAACTACATTTATTAAATACGTTTTGATTTATAGTTTCAGTTATGAAAAATTTGATCAATACCACAATTAGCATCCGCCAAGTGTTAAAAGAATCTTTATGCCACAATTAGCAACCGCTAAGTGGGCAAGGATTCTTCTTTTTATTGATTTTTCATTTCTCATATTATTATATTATTTAAGCGACTTTTCTTTAATTTTGTTATTTTGTTTTTTCCATATATGTAAACTCCTCGTTTTCATAATTACATTTCTTAAATACGTTTTGATTTTTAGTTTTGGTTATGAAAAATGTGATCAATACCACAATTAGCATCCGTCAAGTGGGTTAGAAGAATCTTTATGCCACAATTAGCATCCGCCAAGTGGACAAAGATTCTTCTTTTTATTGATCTTTAATTTCTCATATTATAATATTATTTGAACGACTTTGCTTTAATTTTGTTATTTTGTTTTTTTTTCATATATGTAAACTTCTCGTTTTCATAACTACATTTCTTAAATACGTTTTGATTTATAGTTTCAGTTATGAAAAATTGGGTCAATACCACAATTAGCATCCGCCAAGTGTTAGAAGAATCTTTATGCCACAATTAGCATCCTCCATGTGGGCAAGGATTCTTCTTTTTATTTATCTTTAATTTATCATATTATTCATTATTTGAACGACTTTTCTTTAATTTTGTTATTTTGTTTTTTTCATACATGTAAACTTCTTGTTTTCATAATTACATTTCTTAAATACGTTTTGATTTCTAGTTTTGGTTATGAAAAATGTGATCAATACCACAATTAGCATCTGCCAAGTGTTGAAGAATCTTTATGCCACAATTAGCATCCGCCAAGTTGGCAAGAATTCTTCTGTTTATTGTTCTTTAATTTCTCATATTATTCTATTATTTAAACGACTTTTCTTTAATTTTGAAATTTTGTTTTTTTCATATATGTAAACTTCTCATTTTCATAATTACATTTCTTAAATACGTCTTTATGTATGAATTTGAATTTCGATTTCTAGTTTTGGTTATGAAAAATTCGATTAATACCACAATTAGCATCTGCCAAGTGTTGAAGAATCTTTATGCCATAATTAGCATCCGCCAAGTTGGCAAGAATTCTTCTGTTTCTTGATGTTTAATTTCTCATATTATTCTATTATTTGAACAACTTTTCTTTATCTTGTTTTTTTTTGTTTTTTTTTCATATATGTAAACTTCCCCGTTTTCATAATTACATTTCTTAAATACCTATTTGTGTTAGAATTTGAATTTCGATTTCTAATTTTGGTTATGAAAAATGTGATTAATACCACAATTAGCATCTGCCAAGTGTTGAAGAATCTCAATTCCACAATTAGCACCTGCCAAGTGGACAAGAATTCTTCTGTTTATTGATGTTCAATTTCTCATATTATTCTATTATTTGAACCTCTATTCTTTAATTTTGTTATTTTGTATTTTTCATATATGTAAACTTGTTCGTTTTCATAATTACATTTCTTAATTACCTCTTTTTGTATGAATTTGAATTTCGATATCCAGTTTTGGTTATGAAAAATGTGATTCTCGCCACAGTTAGCATCTGTCAAGTGTTGAAGAATCTTTATGCCACAGTTAGCATTCGCGAGTGGGCAAGAATTCTTGGTTTATTGATCCTTAATTTCTCATATTATTATATTATTTGAACGACTTTTCTTTAATTTTGTTATTTTGTGTTTTTTCATATGTAAACTTCTCGTTTTCATAATTACATTTCTTAAATACGTTTTGATTTCTAGTTTCGGTTATGAAAAATTTGATCAATACCACAATTAGCATCCGCCAAGTGTTGAAGAATCTTTATGCCACAATTAGCATCCGCCAAGTGGGCAAGAATTCTTCTTTTTATTATTGATCTTTAACTTTAATTTCTCATATTATTCTATTATTTGAACGACTTTTCTTTAATTTTGTTATTTTGTCTTTTTCATATATGTAAACTTCTCGTTTTCATAATTACATTTCTTAAATACATTTCGATTTCTAGTTTTGGCTATGAAAAATATGATTAATACCACACTTAGCATCTGGCAAGTGTTGAAGAATCTTTATGCCACAATTAGCATCTGCCAAGTTGGCAAGAATTCTTCTGTTTATTAATCTTTATTTTTTCATATTATTTGAACGACTTTTCTTTAATTTTATTATTTTGTTTTTTTCATATATGTAAACTTGTCGTTTCCATAATTACGTTTCGATTTCTAGTTTGGTTATGAAAAATATGATTAATACCACAATTAGCATCTGCCAAGTGTTGAAGAATCTTTATGCCACAATTAGCGTCCGCCAAGTGGGCAAGAATTCTTATGTTTATTGATCTTTAATTTCTCATATTATTCTTTTATTTGAACGACTTCTTTAATTTTGTCATTATGATTTTTTTAACTTCTTGTTTTCATAATTACGGTTCTTAAATACATGTTTGTGTATGAATTTGAATTTCGATTTCTAGTTTTGGTTATGAAAAATGTGATTAATGCCACAATTAGCATCTGCCAAGTGTTGAAGAATTTTAGTTTATTACGTTTTTTGATTATATTTGATGATTAAAACTTATGCTAAGTATGTTTATCTGTATAAACTTTTTGTTCCGTATGATTTTCAAATTTGGATTTTTTGAACACTAGTTTTGGTTCTTTAGTTTTATAAGTTTTTCAATAAATAAAAGAATTCTTTAGTTTTGTAAGTTTTTCGGTTCATGAAATGTTGCTTATTTTCACCGTTAGCATCTGCCAAGTGGGCAAGAATGGGTTGAGTTGGACTTTCAATTTTAAAGATATGGGTTGATATGGGTTAGCTAGTATCCTTAACGGGTCAAGATGGACAATCTTAAAAGCTGAAAAAAGTAAAATGGGTCAGGATAACAGCAAACTTAACTTCCTTTACACATCAAATAAAATGATCATGTTTTGTTTGAATGTGATATTTTGAGAAAAGAAAAACGTCAGACTCAATTCGATTATAATCCTAGATTCTGTCAATTTCCTCTTTGTTTTTAGCTTAAATTTTGATAAAAGTAGGAGGTTCAAGATATGGGAATTCAACTTGTGGTAAGATTATTATCAATTTAATATGAAATGGTAGTTTCTTTGACCTCTAAAAAGTCAAAATGACCAACCAAAAAAAAGTGTACCAGGTAAAGTTTATATCTGTGAACCCTCAATCAGCATTATGTTTGTAGTTTATATTATGAGAGGCATGAAATGATATATAGCTTTGATAAAGATTAATAAGAACGTATAAATTTATTTGAAAATATCATATAGTTTTTAATCATTCAGCAACCTTCTGTTTACACTAAGATAACATTTAGGGCTGATATTATCTTTTTTTATTTATTTTTTATTTTTTTCTAAGTGTATCCGTTTCAAATCATACCATACTGACCCGTTACCCAACCCAACCCGCCCAACTTGCCTGCATGTCAAGCAACGTCAGGCAGGCTAGAGACCCATCTTGACTAATTTTTCTTATTTTTTCATTTGTGAAAATACTTTTAGTTCAGTTGATTTTGTATGTTTTCTGATAAATAAAAGAATTCTCCAACTCTGTTTTTTATTTGAGATCATGTTTCTAATATTATTTTTGGTTACGGAAAACCATTAGCATCTCCCACGTGGGTAAGACATCTTTTGTTTAGTAATGTTTTATTTCTCATAATATTATATGATCTGAACACTTCTCTTTAGTTTTGTTTCTCTCATTCTTTTATATATGTAAGTCAATTTAGTTTCCTTATTTTTTGTACGCTTTTCAATATTACATTTCTTTAATACCCCTTCATATATGAGTTTGAATTTCGATATCTAGTTTTGGCTTTAGAAAATGTGATTCATGCCACAATTAGCATCCGTCAAGTGAGTAATTTTTTTTTTGTTTGTTGATCCTTTTTTTTTTCCTTATTTTCTGTATTAAACTTTGTTTTTCTAGTTTTGTTTTCGTTGATTTTTTTAATTCATGTGATACCTTTTAGTTCCTTTGGTTTGAGATCATCTTTCTAAAACTTACTTTATTTGTGTTAATTCTTTTAGTTAATTAGGTTTTGTATGTTAACCAATAAAACATTTGTATTCAACCCACATGGATTTGAGTTCATTTTTTGATATCATGTATGTGTTATGAAATACTTCACTCAATCCACAACTAGCATCTGGGGTGGTGGGGTCGGGGTCCTTGTGATACCCTTCCTACCCTTTCTTACTATAAGAACCCATCTTAGCATAACTTCACCCAATATAAGATACTTTGTTGTTGTATATTAGCATACAAACTATGTAACCTGCAGTTAAAGATTAATCAACAAACTAGAATGTGACACTTAAGATTTTTGTTAAATTTGGTTTGTTTTGCCTCTTTGATCTGATAGGAAATGTTATATATAAATTATATTGTCTTGAGTGGCTTTTTTCAAAGGTTATTTGTTTATTGTCCTTGAGATACAACTATATCTATATACATAGTATATACCAATGTGATTTTTATATATAAAACCCAGGCAAGACTTCTACTGGTTTATGTAGTATGTTTTGCAGGTGTAATTCTTCAAAGAAAGTTTACATACATGCATTACTTAAGATTTCGTATGTTCAAATTTATGCTTTAGCTATTTCTTTTTAGCTTTTAATTATAATATTTTTTGTTTGGTTGGCATTAAATTTTATTGTTATAAAAAAATGAAGTTGTCATGATCTGTAAGTACCTGAAGAAGAAATGTGAATCTGGAATCTTGCTGGAAACATGCCTTAATTTGCATGAGTGGCACAAGTTTGTTGGACCAATTATTTTTGCTTTTCATCATCCTCCTATTCCCAAGTGTATTGTTTTTAACCCATTTTGACCCTTAATATATTTTGTCAAAACCCATCCTAACCCAAAAAAGGAATGACTTGTTTCTAAAGTGACTCATCCTGACCCAAACCCATTCTGACCCGTTATCCAACCCAACTATCAAAATATAAAATTGGTTCTTGACCTTAAATATCAAATTTAACTTGTTGAAGGAGGTTGTCCCTTGCATGACCCCCTTTTTCTTGCATTTGGTTGTGCTTCCAGTTCTAGTCAACTGGTTGACTCAGTTCTTCAATAGTTTTCTTCCTCTTTTTCTTAGGTCGCTTGTGATGTTTTGGAGGTGTAAGTTTAGTTGGGCATGCAGAAGGTTTCCACATATCCCTTCCATTAATTGAATCAATTGTATTAGCATAAACTTTCTTCCATGTTTCTAAATGATACACATTAGAAACCCAATTCAATTATCTGGTATGCCAACATCCATTCCATTTTGATTCATGTTCCGTATAAAAGCCCTACATGGCATGGCAGTTAGTTCCCATTTTCTACAACAACATTCCTTCTCTTCACTGTTTACCACATACTGCTCCCACTAACCTGATATAATTTAAATTTCATTTCAATTTCAATTGTAATGAAATATAATTAAAGTAGAAATCTGTAAGCACAGAGATTCATTACAAATCCAATGGCCCTTCTGTAAGCCTCAAACAAAATCTATGTTCTACATTGTAAAGAAGTTTGGTAAGTAAGTTATATATTTACATATTATATATGCAATGCCAAAGGATAGTTACCATTATTTGCATCAAGACCTACTGCGGTCAAGATCTCACAAGGAAATGGCCCTTATCTAAACCTAGTAATTGCCTCCCACTCAACTTAAACCCAACTTTTAACATATGTATATTCTCTTGAACTGCCTGGTTTCACTAGATGGGTTGCATTCCAGGTGATGAAAATAAAGTATTTTATAAGGTGGTGAAAAATACTGCCTCTAATAAAACCAAAATAGTAAACACATATAAAAATACTGATAGGCCTTGTATGGGATGGTTTTCTTCACCGTTTTTTAAAATACTTCATTTTTTGAGGCTATATTTTCTGTGGGGGTCTACACTGTCTTAAAAAGTGTTATATGTATTAATGTGTTATCCGATTTTTCTCAGTATAGTATAAGAGACGTTCGATAACTGAAAAACCGACACCAGTGAAAAAAAAATTGGGTCATTGCGGGCCTAAATGATATCAGATGCATTGTTAAGTGTCATTCCCTAAAATAAGTTGATGCTTCAAATCCCATAAGTGACATTAAGTTGTAAATATTGCCGTTAAAAAAGTTGATATGCTAAATATTATTATTAACATATAAGAATAATATATAATTTTTTTGAGAAAACTCTTTAAAAATTATAATTGTTACATTACAAAATTGTTCACAAGCAAAGCCGGTCCGGAAGGAAGGGCGAGGTGGGCGACCGCCTAGGCCCCAAAAATTTAGAGGGGCTCATAATTTTTAAAAACTTTTATATATGTTTTCTATAATTTTTTTTTATATAAAGTTCTGTTTTATTTACTTTGTACTCGTTAAAACATAAACCTAATTACAAATTTTAAAATAAGTCTAATAAATCGAGTTTTCCGGACTCGCTGATTGGCTGCGACAGCCCTCGCCCCAGAACGTTACAGGAGGCAACCGACTCACGGTTCTAAAGCCGAATCAGGGGATGGGGTTCGAACTGCTATCTCTACCTCAAATCGCGTTATGCTCAATTCTAAATAAAATTCACCGATCATCGTCGTGGGCTGGCCACCCAAAGCATCACCTAGTGGGATTTGAACTTGGGTCTCCTTTGGAGAACCTCAAGCACTTAACCACTAGGGCACTTATATTCACTAGTTTACTACTTGTAATATATTTTAAACTCAATTAGTATTTAGCCTATTAATTAATGGGTTATATTGTATGAGTTCTTAATTAGGGGGCCTATTATTTTTTTCTTGCCCTGAGCCCTATAATCTTTTAGAGTTTTAGGATTTTCGAGACCGACCCAGTTCACTAGCTAACATTTTTGTATGTTAAATAAAAAATAATACAATCATTAATTAATAGAATCTTATAATATTGTAAATATTTTTATATCGGTATATATCACGAATAAATGTGATTTTTTGTTCTCTCTGCAAACGTGACGAATATGATGACGCAAAATATATAATTTTCTTTTAATGGCCCCAAACATATGTATATTACTATATTCTCTTGAACTGCCTGGTTTCAATTGATGGGTAGCAGACGGTGAAAATAAAGTGTTTTATAAGGCGGTGAAAAATACTGCCTCTAATAAGACCAAAATAGTAAATACATATAAAAATACTGATAGGCCTCGTATGAGGTGGTTTTTTTTCACCGTCTTATAAAATACTTCATTTTTTGAGGCTATATTTTATGTGGGGGTTTACACCGTCTTAAAAAGTGTTATATGTATTAATGTTTTATTTTCTCAGTATAGTATAAGAGACGTTCGATAACTGAAAAACCGACTCTAGCGAAAAAATTTTTGGGTCATTACGGGCCTAAATGATATTAGATGGATTGTTAAGTGTCACTCCCTAAAATAAGTTTATATTTCAAATCCCATAAGGGTCATTAAGTTGTAAAAATTGCCGTTAAAAAAGTTGATATGCTAAATATTATTATTAACATATAAGAATAATATATAATTTTTTTTGAACAAACTCTTTAAAAAATTATAATTGTTACATTACAAAATTGTTCACAAGCAAAGCCAGTCCGGAAGGAAGGGCTAGGTGGGCGACCGCCCAGGCCCTAAAAATTTAGAGGGGCTCATAATTTTTAAAAACTTTTATATATGTTTTATATAAATTTTTTTATATAAAGTTCTATTTTATTTAGTTTGTACTCGTTAAAACATAAAACTAATTACAAATTTTAAAATAAGTCTAATAAATCGAGTTTTCCGGACTCGCTGACCGGCTTGCGACAACCCTAGCCTCAGAACGTCGCAGGAGGCAACTGACTCACGATTCTAAAGCCGAATTAGGGGATGGGGTTCGAACTACTATCTCTGCCCGAAATCGCGTTATGCTCAACCCTGAATGAAATTCCCCGATCATCGCCGTGGGCTGGCCACCCAAAGCATCACCTAGTGGGATTTGGACTTGGGTCTCCTTTGGAGAACCCCAAGCCCTTAACCATTAGGGCACTTATATTCACTAGTTTACTACTTGTAATATATTTTAAACTCAATTAGTATTTAGCCTATTAATTAATGGTCCATGATTGCCGATAAGTTATATTGTATGAGTTCTTTTTTAGGGGGTCTATTATTTTTTTCTTGCCCCGAGCCCTATAATCTTTTAGGGTTCTCGGGACCGACCCTGTTCACAAGCTAACATTTTTGTATGTTACATCAAAAATAATACAATCATTAATTAATAGAATCTCATAATATTGTAAATATTTTTTTATCGGTATATATCACGAATAAATGTGATTTTTTGTTCCCTCTGCAAACGTGACGAATATGATGACGCAAAATATATAATTTTCTTTTTTGGACGATTGATTAAATGGACTATTCTATTTTGTTGAGTTGATTGACATTCATATTTACGGATCGAATTCGAGCATGAGGAATTTGAATTGTTATAATTAGATGATTACCACCGTGTGAAACTTGAAGTTTCCGTATTTGGTATTTAGAACTTATGAAAATGATAAAAATAACTGAAATAGAATTGCATATGAACATTTGTTACATGGTCATGGTTAGATTACATGATTTTTAACACATACCAGTTCCTTTTATAACAATCAAAACAACAAACAAATTCACTAATTCATCAATATCTAATTAGTTTTTTTTTTTTTTTTTTTTTTTTGGAACAACGGTGATTTAATTTAACTGTTTATTAATATGTAATTAGGGCAAACTTTAGCGGTTTACCCGATCAGGTACATCGCCGCCGTCCCTGCAGGTACCTTGATTGGGTAGTGATCTCGGGTATATATCACTGAATCGGCAAAAGTTACAACGTTCAAAATATGACTGTTACCTGCCACCAACGTTCGAAGATATGACCGTTCACAAATATATACATATATAGGGTTTGGAATATGCGTTAACACATCCCAAATGTATTAACCTATTAACTCTATCACATCCACACACATTATCACTTCTTTTTTTAATCAAAAGGGTATTTAAGTCATTTACCCACTTTACCTATTTTATTACTTTTTTATAAAAGTTTACCCCCTTATAAGAGAAACATTCATAACTTTTTTATACAATGTTATCTTTTTATAAAAATTACACTATTAAACTCGTCTTTTTTTTTCTCTTTAATTCGGTTATAGTCTCAATGTTTTTTTTATTTTTTCCGGACGTCGGTGTTTACGTCGATGTTTAATTCGGTTTTAACATTTATATTAAATAATTCTAATTGCTGTAAAAACAAAAAAATAACACATCAATTTAACAACATTCATACCATATAAACTCAGTTTTCTTCGTAGGTGTTTACATCAATGTAACATGATCTCAAAAAAATTTGCAACTTAAACACGTTATATACATCAAAAAGTCATTGTATCAAGTGAATTTGGGTCGCCAAAAAATGTGCTAAACAATAAACAGATCAGATAAATTATATCAAGTACAAGTTCGGGGTATTACAAAAACCAAACCCGCGAAACCTATATTCGGTCCAGGACCGACCCGCTTATTTGCTGTTTGGTTCTCGGTTCCAATTTCACCACTTCTACGGTCTCGGTTCGGTACTGGTTCTGTTCGGGTTGGTGCGGATTCTACCCGATACTCACCCATACCCACAAAAATACAATTCATTACCTAATACTGGCGTATGCTAGGCTGCTAGAAAAACAAAATCAACCATTCTAAAATTTCAACATCATCGTCACCATCAGTAGCTAACCCAGATTTGTGTAAAAACTAACAACGCAATTAATTGATGTAATTAACCCAAATTACCAAAACACACATTTGGATTTAAAATCAAGAAACAACCTAATCAACAATCTGAAAAAAAAAAAAAAAACATGAAGTACCTCTTGATTCACAATGAAAAGGTAAAAAATCACACCATCAATTTTGATATGGAGCTTGATTCACAATGAAGAGGTAAAAAATCACACCATCAATTTTGATATGGAGCTTGATTCACAATGATACAAGTTCAGGTAACCTGCAATGTAATTTATAAGGAATAGAAATAAAGTAAAATAGTGGAAGTTTGAGATGAACATCAAGAAAATTAAAGTTTTATCAGGTTAAAAATGTAAAATAAATAAATAAATATATATATATATATATATATACTAGTAAGATACCCGCGCGATGCGACGGTGCAGTTAATTTATAATGTTATACTAATCTTGTCGTTCAAGACCGTGATGCACTCAACATAAATGATCTTACTTGATATCAATTCAAATTTTGAATCATATAAGCTTCAACCTAAACACTCA
>WOUH02048839.1:0-11505 GCA_009936405.2 Stevia rebaudiana
ATGATCTTCTCACCTTTTTCGTCACAAAATCCAATTATAGAGACTAGATTTGTATGTTTGAGTTCAGAAAGCATTGACACTTCAGTCCAGAACTCAGAGTCTCCTAGACCGCGCTTACTGTCTAACCTCCGGGCAGCAATCTTGATCATCTTTCCGGATTGCAAGAGTTGTCCTTTGTATGCTGGTCCAAAATCACCGTGTGAAATGAGGTTATCATCATCAAAGTTATTGGTGGCCTTTTGTATTTCTTCAAGTGGGATTCGTAATGCATCAAACTGTCTGATTGTTGACGCCATATATGTTTCTGTTTATCAAGCCAAAGCTTAGTTATGAAACCAAAATAACATTTAGAATTAAATCAAGCCCATACCTAACTCGTCTAATATTTAATGTTATTTTTTTCGATCAACAGGTTAAACCAATATTTGAAAATCGTTAGATAACACTAAAATTAGCTAACAACTTTCTGAAACACGTATATAAATTTTCAACCTGATACTGCTTATTCAATGTTAACTTGGTATCAACTTTAGTAAAAAAATGTAAAGCTGCTGTAAATGAGATTAACAAACCAAGTTGTTAATTCCTTCTCTCTCTGTATTACCTTCTTGTTGTTCTTCTACCTTCATATCAATTTGTACCATAACATTCAACCATCTCAAATTGGAATATATCCCAAACATATATACCATAAATTACAGATATTAAAGTTTATTGCAACAACCATAGGCTTCGATTATAGGTTAAATCAAATGGGTTGAATTGGCGAACCTGGTAACAGTTGACGAGATGTGAACAATAGCAGCAAGCAAGTGGAGATGTGGATAGTTGAAGCAGTGAATGTGAATACAACAATTGGTTTTACATTTTCCTTTTTCATGAATGGCTTACATCGTCCGGTTCAAATCCTAAACTTACACTTTTATTTACAAAGTCCTTTTCTACATACACACTATTAATTCAAACTGAGTTTTAACATTCCCAAAAATGAAAAAGATTACAAAACCAAATAGCAAAAAAAAAGGCAATTATTAATCTAGGCTAGGTATAAAACTAAAAACTAGTCTTTTTGGTTTCGGATTCAGGGAAAAGCCGAAATGAACCGAGCACACCCCTAAATGCATACATATTAATGGATTTATTTCACAAGATCGGATCATATATTAATCGTTTTCATATCATCTAAACTGCCAATCCTATTACGTTCTAAAGTCGTTTATGAGCTAAAAAAACTTTCATTTGAATACATCTCGTTTTTGTTAATATATATTTATATCCAAATCTTGACAGAAGAATGAATAAAGAAAGTTACAGAAGAATAAATGAAGTTACGTATTTAAATATTTTTAGAAAAGTTAACAAGTACAAGTTATATTAGAGCAAAACATTAATTGTTATATGAAATAACTAGATTATTAACCCGTGTAATACACGTGTACGTAGATAGAAGTTTATATTTTTGTAATAAAACATTCACATGAAATCCTTCAAAATCTTTTGAAGCATGGAAGGATTTTGAATTCCATCAAGTGAGGGATTTGGTTGGAATTCATCTCAATTCCAGTTCCTTTGCATAGCCTACCAAACACGACAAGCGATGAAATTTAAATTTCAAATCCCTTCAATTTCATCCAATTCCGTCCAACCAAACGGGCCCTAAGAGGTATGGTGGTCTTTTAAAATAATTTAAGAGAAGAATATTGACTAAGGTTTTGCCTCAATTGACATAAAACAAGGAAAAATTATTGAAATGAAGTTTTTTGACTTAAAACTCACTAAAATAGACAAGAAAACCGAATGCTAAAAAACTGCTAGCTAATTTTGCTGGCAGATTTGAAGTGGAGTTATTTCGAAGTGGAGTTAATTCATTGGGTGTTAACTAAATTTTTAGCCAGTGTTTTACTGTTTTTAGCCTGCAGTTTCATATGTATTTTGGTAAGTGTTGAATAGTACATTTTGCTAATTTTTCCAAAATACGAAAACCATTTAGACTCAAATTAAAAAATTAACGCAATAATAACACAATGTGCGATTTAACGCAAAACCCAATGACCAGTTAGAGTTACTCACACAATTTGTGTGTGATCCTCATATTTGCATCAAGTAAGTAACCTCAATCGTGACACTAACTCGAAACCAATGCCAAAATATAAACTAACCAAAAAACACGAATACAATAATCAAAATCAAGAAACACCATGCAAATTAAATCAAAACTCTCATCTGACACTAGATTGTCAACTTCTAAAAAACTAGTCTTCTTCGAGTCCTCAAAAACCTACATTCACTGGAAAATTCAGTGAGATCTCCGATTGCTTCACAAACCAAATCCTTGAAGATCATCCGTTCAATGTTGAGTATTAAATCTAACTTCTCGATTGGATAATCCATCCAACCATTGATATCAACAAGATCTTTCTTAAGAACACCACTAACCAATTCTAGTACACCATCACCAGTGTAATTTGATTCCCGAATTTTGAGAAATTCATTCCAGATCTGCTTCAGTGATGCTTGAGAATCTTCAATCAACGCTTTCCATGGCGGCAACTGTCTGTTTCTGTTGATGATTTCGAGAATGACGTCAAAAATGAGCTTCCGTTGGTGTTTAGAGGCGTTTGATGTGTTTTCGGTTGTGTGAAATTGTTTCTCGATCGAGAAGAAGAGGTCGGAATCTTCATGAAGGTGTTGTGAAGCTCGAATTATTTCTGATACGTATATGAAATCAGAGTCGTTTGATGTGAATTCTTCGATTTTTGTTGATTTCGTTGGGGAGAGTTTGAAGCCCGCGTTATCATCCTTGAATTCAACGGCTGGAGTTCCTGATTCGTAGACTGCAAGAAAACACGTCCAAAATCAGTATTTCTTTAAAGAAACATCGGATCGGACAGTGAAGCTGATATCTTACTGATCTATAGGTCGGACCGGTTACCGGATCCAAAAATGGATTATTCTATAATTATTTTAATGAGTATATATATAAAAAAACGAAAATATAATATATATATATATATATATATATATATGGGGTGTGTATTATGTGAACCACCCCTTAGATTGTAAACGAATTAACTAAATATGGACCATATGTGTTATTTAATTATTAACACATGTGTGGCTGATATCAGCCACACATGTGTTAATAATTAAATAATACATGTGGTACAGATTTAGTTAAATGGTTCACACGATAAAAGCTGGTTCATATAATACACATCCCCTATATATATATATGTATATATAAAACAATCCGACCATTGGTTCAGCCGACCATTGGTTCCCTGCGATCAATCTAACCGTTTAAAGCACACATAACCGGACCGGGTTGGTGTCCGGTTCCCGGTCCAACCGACTGGTCTGTTTTTAAAACACTTTCTAAATGTGTTATAAATTGGCAAACATTTCTAGGCATAAGGTAATTTTTTTTACCGAGGAGCAAAAGTGAGATTTTAGTAAATCAGATGTATCATACGTGTAATCGTACTCTTTTATTTATATAAACAATTTTAAATATATTATCAACTTCCTCCTGTCCACCCTAAGGTTCGAACCCTTGACACGACAACATACATTTTATCAACTTAATATAATTGGCTTAAAACTTATTAGGTTTCACGCATTTGGCTTAATGCATTACTTGATCTTAATTTTTATGTGCTTAACTTATTTCATCAGAAATACAAAATTTCACTAAGTAGATAAAAAATAAAAATTAAGAGATTGCTTTAACTATTGGTTCTGTCCTTACCAAAGTATTTGTTATGATGGCTCAAGGACAGATGTGACAATAAATAAAATGTTGTATCTTTACCTAAATTATAAGAATCTATTATAACGGGCATGTCTCAAATGCAGATGTAACAATAAATTTCGTTACTAGAGTATTTGTTATGATGGCTCAAGGGCGGATGTGACAATAAATAAAATGTTGTATCTTTACCTAAATTATAAGAATCTACTATAATGTGCATGTCTCAAGTGCAGATGTTAATAATAAATTTTGTATTGTATTCATAACTAGAGTTTAAACAATTTATTATGATGCCAAATTGGTAATTGTAATAAATTAATAATAAAAAATATAATTGATAATATAACTTTTTTGTTTTATTTATGTTTTTGTTAACTCTTAAGTCTGATCAACTACTGTAACCAACTGATGAAACAAATAAGTGTCATGTGAGTGTAATGAAGGTTTGTTTTTAGGTACCTTTCAAATCAATGCTGTGTGAAGGAGTCAAAGGCTCGTCGTTGTCAAACCCCGAGTCGAGAACCGACACCGGACTCGGTAAAACTGTGGCTGAACTCGGTGGTGACTCGGTGGTGTTGTTCATCTCCGTTATGTTATGGAGAAGCTTGTCACATCTTTGTAATAAACTCTTTCCTTCAATGCATCCGTTCCATTTAGATCTCTGCGATTAAGCGAGATTAGATCAATTGAAGATGTAATTAGAAGATTAATGATGTATTGGTGTGCATTTGGGTTTAAATACCTCTGAATCGGTTGTAGATGGTGTACTGACGGTATTTTCGGAAATTGAGGACGATTCGTAATCAGTAACAACGTTTTTGGTGAACTTTTGATTTGGAGAATCAATGGAGGACGATTCGTAATCTGTAACAGAGTTTTTGATGAACTTTTGATTTGGAGAATGAATAGAGTATGATTCCGTTGATTTCTGATTTCTCGGAGATCGTTGAACGGATCCGTTACGTTTAGGTGAATCGATTGGTGAAGTTTTTAGTGAACCAGAGGATTCATTGTCTCTTCTTCGGATTTCAATTCTCATTGGCTTCGTTTTGCTAATTGAATTGCAGGTTTTTAAGTTACTTTCGATTCGATTAGGTGAAGAGGTTGTAGATCTCACTGGGATACTTCCACTCCGGTCAATTGCTCCACCGTCGCGATTGGGACTAATCGCCGGAGAATTTTCGGTAACGAATCTACGCACTCGTTGAGAATCATTTACAGATCTTTGATAATCAACTTCTGAGGCTGACGATCGGCATGGTTTTACGATGATAATGCTGGATTCGTTGAAATGCAAATTCCGATCATAGACGAAGTTCTGCTGGCTTTCTCTGTTTGACCGAGTTGTAGAATGCAGAAGACCTTTGAGTTGCAAAACTTCGAGAATTTGTTTCAATGTGCTTAGATCATTGCACTGTTCATCCATTCCTATCATCTTCGACTTCAATTTCTTCTCGAAATCTTCATGCATTGTCACCGTCGTCTGATTTGGCTCCGGGAAACAATCAGTTGAATCAAAGAAGTTTCGTGACCTCCAGGGAGATGTTCTAGAAGATTCCGACTTCAAATTCCCCGATGCAAAATCCACACTCTGCTTTTGTGATTTATTCGGTTGTTTCACTTGGAAATTGTTGTCGTCGATGTATTTCGAGTAAATTCGATCACCTAAAGCCCTAGATTCCGAAGCAGATCTCAGTAGAGCAGATTTTCCGGCGGATTGTTGAGTTTTTTCATCGGAAGATGACAATGGCTCGAGTCCCATAAGTTTCGCAACGACACTTGTTGATCGACGTCGGTTATCATCTCCATCAGTAACCGACGTATTGCTAACAGTTACCTTGCTATCAAGCGAATTCCTGTGCATTTCTTTGCACGATATCAACGATGACTGTTGCGTTACATTCTTCCGCTCAAACGTCGGAACCAACGCCGGAGGTTTTAGTCGGCCGGTTACCTTCTCCGCCGGAGATGATTGAGAAATATCTGGACTTGCTGGTACGACAACCACATGTTTATCAGACTCATGCGACTCACCGGAACTCACCGTCTCCGGCGACGCACCGACACCCTGCAACAAGCATTTAATTAGATCATTCAGTAATTACTCTGTTTGGTCACATTTTCGATTAATTTAACATTAATCAACGTTAAATTAAACAGGAAACGAAGAACTTACGGCGGATGGAGGGAGGCGTTTAGCGGAATGGATTCTTTTTCCGGCCAAAATCTGGTGGCGGTCAAATATCTGAAGAAAACCAGACATGCAACCAATCTGCTTCTCCGTTCGTTTATCTCCATTATGCCGTTGAAGAAATCCCGTCATTGTTTCTCGACGAAGTCCGACAACCGTCCGGTAATGTCTCTGTTCTCAACACTTTAATTCATGCGCGATTTTGCTGTTTTTTGAAGATTAATGACTCAAATTGACACTTTTCACTCTCACGGTTTTTTTTATCCATGATTTTTTGAGCTTTTATTTGGAACGTTCGCTTTATGCTCCTTTTGGAGAGTAAACCAATTGGTGGTTGTGAGGCAAGACGGAGGTGGGGTAACCTATTTCAAGCATTTCTTTTACTAATTTGTTTTCCCGTATGGTCATTTATAATATTTGGTGTTACCATGTAAATGCTACCTGGATTATTTTTTTTTAACGACAAACATTGAATCTTCTAACGTCCCTCTTGTTATTAGGCATGTAAACGAAGCGAACAGTTCATTAATTGTGCGTGAAATGTTTAGCGAAAAGTTCGTTTATGTTCGTTTATTTATTAAACGAACGAACACGGACAAAAAATTGTGTTCGTTTAAATAAACGAACAAGTATGAACATACCTTTTGTTCGTTTATTTATGTTCACGAACTGTTCGGTTATGTTCGTTTATTTATGTTCGTTTGTGTTCATTTAACAATATATTTTTCATTATTATTTTCAAATAATATATAAATATCATTAATATATCAATATTTCATATGTAGTTAAGTTCGTTTGAATATTTATGTTGTTCAGTTATGTTCAATTATGTTTATTTGTGTTCATTCATTTGTGTTTACGTTCATTCGTGTTCATTTATGTTCGTGAACTGTTCGTTTAACTTACTACCAAACAAACACGAACACAAAAAAATTTGTTCGTTTATGTGTTCGTGTTCGGTTAAAGTTAAATGAACAAACATGAACATGCATATGCTCGTGTTCGTTCGGTTCGTTAATTGGCCTACTTGTTATATGTGAAAGTCACGCCGAACTCTTTTCAGTATGTTGTCTTAACCGGACGCATCTGACATCTGAGTTAGCGAGCATCTAAGGAAAAAAAAAACCTACAGACCACCTTAACAAGGTTGCAGCGGTGGATTCACACCTTGGTCTAGTGGGTAAAACCCTGGTGTCTCAACCAGCTGAGCTGGTATAACTAAAATAGTAAAAAAAGAGCGTAGTGTCCATGGTCATGTTAACCCACTCACCCTCACTTGTGAGAGCGATGGTTTGTTAGACGTGACGGTGATGCCACAGTCCACAGAGGCCGTCACAAACATTATGTTGGGTCTAACAACTTTTGCTCCGAAAAATACAAGGTAATCCTATATTTGTTGTAATTTAAAAGAGCATCACTTTTGTAAAAGTCAATCATCAATGTAATGTAATTAGGCTATAAAGCTATGGTTATTTCTTTTCTCTTAAATGAACTTTTGACCAACATGTTAATTAGTGAAGGACATGAAACCGGTCGTTTCTTAGTTTAGTTGTTGGACTGAATTTTAATAATTATATGATGATATAAGTACTCTAAAATTTAAGTGAATTAGTAAATTAGATTTTCAAGAAATATATGTAAAATAAATTTTAAATCGGTTCACCAACCCTTTTCCTGGTTTAACTGGTTCAACATGTTTGGTTCACCAGTTAGAAAGAAAAATGTTCAACAGATTGACGGAACTGAACTGGCTCATCAACCTATCCCTTCATTGAACCGGCCGATTCGGTCTAGTTGTTAAAACGTTTTTAATAATGTAGTTGAAAAACCAACCTAACAAACCAATTCAAATAATATTGAAAAGCTAGTTGTCCCGTTACCATTGCTTGTTTTGCAACCCACGTATTTATTTGCAAGATACCATGACATTTTGCTCTCTTATATTAAGTAGAACTTTTGCGTAATTAGTATTAAATTGTTTTGCTATTTCATAATAAAAGTTAGTAGTTTTTATATACGAATATGTGATAATGGTTTGGTCTTTGTTGGAGTCAAGTGTTTTGTAAGTTAGTGGTGGCAGCGAAAGACAATGGCCGCCGTCCTTCACTGTCGTGGACTTCTTGCATTAGTCGCTTGCTCACGCAGCTGGCTTTTTAAAAAAAGATTTGAATTACATATTTTTATGTTGGTATAAATAACTAACCAACCTAAATAGGTGTAGTAATTATAGTAGGTAAAACTCAAAATTTCTTAAGAGGGTTAATAGGTTAACTACAAATCCTATCCTATATCTATATACAATATCCGATGCTTCATACTAATTTATGTTTTTTTTAACAGCAATTTGAAATTTTATAGATAAAAAAAACATAGCAACGAGCTATGATACAACGTGGAATCAAAATACAAAGTTACATCATGAATCCCAATTTAGGGTGTCGATCTAACTTCCCTATATTTTTTATCCATAAAAACGACATTGACTTTATATCTTCTAATACCTCTATTGGGCCCTGGATTGGAATATTTTATTCATAAAAGCTCAAGTTTTTTTCTTTGTTTTTGTGTGAGCAGAGATTTCTTAATGATGTCATCCATCCTTGAATTAATTTGCCCTATTACGCTTAATTTTGGGGTTCTATTCTAATCCACATCTGATGCACCAAAAACATTATTATTATATATAAGCCCCTCTCATGCCCACATATGTTGTGAGATTTGTCTAGAGCGAATGATATGTTTAAACAAATAATTTAGTTCACAACAAAAAAGATAAATAAAATTCATAATTATTAAACTTTAATATACATGTAATGGATTATGATTAGCAATTGGACATGCTTCCCCCATAGCACAAGCATATCTTTTTGAGCCTGCCGAATTTGCCCACAATTCCCGTCACAAAGAAGCTGTTTTTGGGCTTTTTTGTTTCTGAAAACATATTGAACATCCCTTAATATATGGCCGATGAGGGTAAGTGGATCTTTATAGTTATGTGCATTTTAAATGTAACACTTTTATTTGCTGAACTAAATACTAGAGGATATGCGGTTGTATACTTATTACTCTGACAATATTAGATTAACATCATAAATTTTGACTGAATTTATATATGTAGATATCAAACTAGCGCGGACCCTATAAAATAAGGGGTGTCTCTCTTGCCCAACGAATCATGTTTGGTGTGTATATTGGAGTGTGTTACAATAAAACTGTTATTTATGTCGATATAAAGTAAGACTACATCATTATCTCGTCTAGTGATAACACAAAAAGGATAAATATGAGAAAATATATATATATATCCAAAACATTTAAGACGCGTATTTAGGAATTAGATGATATCATGGTCCACGTGTCATGTGCGGTGCGCGCATATAATGTATATATGTGTGAGCCCTTGAGGGGAAAAAGTAAAAAATTGCACTAATTTTAACGCTATTTTTACTTATTTTTATGAAAATAACGTTACGATAGACGAGTAACCATGCATCAGGAGTCGGGGGTCTCATCGGAAGCAGTCTCCCTATCATACGGGTAGAGGTAAGGTTGTCTACATCTACCTTCCTCATACCTTTCTAAGTGGGATATACTGAATACGATGATCATGATCATCATACTCATCTGATTATCTTAGACCATCCAGTACCCTCTTGAAGCAACATTGTTAAAAAAAATAATAAATATCATTTTAAAGCTACTAGCAACTTGAAATTATTAAAATAATAGAACCTTTTATAAGTGTCATTAAATGAATAATGCGGGTGTTTAGGCTCACAAGTTACAAAGTGTAACCAAAGACAAATATGTGAAACTATCATATCGGGTTCAAACTTATTAGTTTAATAAGCTTCAATTTTGGAGTTCGGGCTCGTTTAAACTTGACTTGATTCTAGCTTTTTGGAAGTCGATCTCGAGTAGCTTATTAGTGGTTCATCTCAATTACACCGCTAGTAGTATACCTGATATATGAAGAGAAATCTATGAACCCAATAAATAATGACTTTTCAAAGTATAATAGACCTCCATTCATTATATATGTTAATAAACAGTACAAAACAAAAATATTGTTGCAAAATGATGTCTTTCACATAACTAAATGAATCGTAACACTCTCCGAGCATTCTTTGAAACAAAGTTGTTGATTAAATATTCTCTTGTAGTTCATTATCAATAGTTATCATTGTCAATCCATTAAGTCTTTCTTGGAACATTGTCGATCGTAATTAACAATGGTTTTGGTCTTTATCCAACTGTCTTATAAATTAAATTGGACATTTATCTTATTGGGTTATAAACGGATCAAAACTAAACAATAAATTTAGACTTTTATCTACATATGGTTTTATTTTAATTTTGTTTTATAAAATATATATAATTTTTTATATAAAATATATACAACAAATTTGAAAATTTTGGGCCCCTAAAAAAAACGGGCCCTGTGCGGTCGCACCTCCTGCACACTATAAAAGCCCCCTTGGTTTAGCTGAATAAAATATGTCGACGTATGACAAATGTTTAATCGGGGTTTAAGAATAATATAAAACTAAACGTTTGACTTGATTATATTAGATACCCTTTTGATTGTTGCCCTTCGTAATATTATACAATATATGAACTTAACCAAATTTTGTAATCTAGTTGCAAAAATTATAGAAAAAAACACAATACTATACGTGATAATGGTAACACGTTGCAGAGATTTGGATGTATATATTTAAGTTATTTACAAAGATTATGAGTTGTAGATTTATATATCTTTTAATTTAAACAAGATATACTTGACGTGCTTTTGACTGTCAAAGAGATGTATTACTAATCTGATAGTATGTTATTCAAAGAGCAAAAGAAAATTAATACAAGAATTTCTTTTCTTTAATGGCAAGTAAGGTTTTTGTTAATAAGCCTAGGATAACAATTTTACAAAAATAGACTAGCAACAGCAACATGGTAGCATAAAGATACGTCATACTATTAAAAAATTTACGTGCACCATTTGTTTCAATCTAAACTTGTGATTTATTATTATTAATTATTATATTGAATATGAATAATGTTTTAGTCTCTACCCATGATCTATATCTAGATGTCTACCTTATGCATTTTAAAAAATAGTCCTGATAAATTGGTTGAATGGTAAGAGGCATGACTCTTCTAGTGGAGGAGATGCATGCAGTGGTGAACCCAGAAATTTTTTTCATGGGGGTCGAAAATATTTTAGGTCGTTTGAGTATTATTATATATTAATTTTTTTATTTTTTGATCGGGCCGGATAGGTCGGGTCGGGTCAAGATAAAGAAAGAGAACAAAACTAAATTTCATATAAAAATACATAATGATCTAGTAATGAGTTTGATCTAATTTAATTAAATTAATAATGAACTTGTTTAATACAGGTTAATTGTGGGTTTATTTAGCGTATTAAAATGAATAATGGACTTAAGTTTATGTAACAACTGGCCGTTTTCCGGCAGTTGACCAGATATTTTCAACCTTTGACTATACTTATTCCGGCAATACGCCATTTGTAACACGGTGATTATATAAGTTTTATATTATCATT
>WOUH02048849.1:0-11505 GCA_009936405.2 Stevia rebaudiana
CGCTCAAATTGAAATTCTGATTACAGTCAAATGAACCAAAATTTAGAATAGAATACAATGATAATATAAAATTCATACAATCATCATGTTACGGATGGCGTACCGCCGGAATACGTATAGTCAACGGTCGGAAAGTCGTCGGTTGACTGCCGGAAAACGGCTAGTCGTTACAGATTGTTACACAAACATTCTTCAACTATTAAACAAAAAATTCATCAAGATGTATCAACTAATTTACAAATATGTAAAAACTTCTTTGAAAACCACAATAGAGGTTCTGTTCTCGTGGGAAAATTGAGTCGGGGCTCAAATACCTTTTTTCTTCTCATGGGAAAACTGAGAGCAAACGATCATTAATTTCTTGAACAAATTCATTAGTAGGTGCAAGAATCAATCTTTTACTAAAGAATAGTAGATTTTAAGAATTTTATAGAATTGATGGTTAAAGAAAATCTAATAAACTTAACAACGGATCAACTGTGACATGAATTAATAAATCATATGGATATACGTAACTTTTGTTGCATTGCATCCAAGATAGGAACATGGAGACGCAACGCCTGGAATATTGTGTATTTCATCCATAACATCATCTTCACCGAACACAATGGATTATTGTTCTGAAAGATGAAAAGGAAGACGTATAACAGAGGGTTGTCTGTAATGAACATCAAATAAGAATATTCGTCATGTTGCTTCACATGCGGATACATATATACAATTATAATATTCCTTAATTTCAACTTTTTCATCCTCTTGATCATTTTATTTCTCAGATTTTACAACATGTGGTTCTATTAGGACCTTTATTTATATATCTATTTTGATATACCCAACATGATTGCACCATTCAACATTGATGTGAGATTTGTATTTTTTTCAATTACTGCTTGTTATATGGACAACATATCTGTTTTCTAACATTTACACCTGATCTTTTTTATTGACATTTCTAGATTCTCTTCTTTTATACTTTGGAAAACCATCTGAATTAATTGAAAATTTTCATTAGGAAATTTTTAGTACATCTTCTATCAATGGTACACTGACAATTAGGATTAGCATTACCACAAGGACCATGTATCATGAAATCACTCATGAGGGAGTATAATTCAGGGTCTTCATCCTTTCTGGAATCTTGGCAGAAATAAAACGATCAATGTGTTCAACAGTAAGCAGCTTATGGTCAACATGCATAAATAAATAGATATGCGCATAAGGCAAACATCTTTTTTGAAACTCTATTGTGTAAACATATACAAAAATATTTTTTCTATGTTTAAGATTAATATAGTTAGAACAATAAATTTAAATAATATTACAAAAGATTAACAAATTTAGCAAATATGTATAGTTACAAAATAAAATGTGAAAAGAAATTAGAAAATACATAAAGTTACATATCTCCTACTACTTTACCAATTAATGCATTTATCATTAAGTCCTTCATAATTTAATCCAATTTTAATTTGAACATTCTACATAAGATGCCAGGTCTATCTTTCTTTTGGATTCAAGGTTTTATCTTTTTAAACCTTTTAATCTCAGGCCATTTCCATTACATGTTACAATAATATAAAAAATACCATTCAAAGTGACATGGTATCCAAATAATTTTGCAACATATAGTGTGCACCACCTGTAAAGGACGATGGAAGGATAACACGTTAGCTAATTTTTGAAACGCCACTTTTACCACTATTTTATAAATTTCTTAATTTTTCGTATGTGTCACATCTAAAAACCTTTTGTTGTGTTCTTATATAGTGAAATCTTTCACTTTCAAACAATGTGTATGCATCAACCAAAATTTGTTGGAAAAGTCTTCTTGTAATAAGAATTATTGAGAATTTTTCAATTCTGTCTTGTAACCTATACGCAAAAAGTTCTCTCAAATAATACATTTTCCTCTTAGTTTTTTTTAGATTTTAAAAGACCTCTATGAAATATGTCAACCCTATATCCATCATCACCTTAAGGAAATTAAAGAGGATATTATAGAGGAAGATATGAAGGATGAAATTCATTAATACGTTCTAACTTTCCAACTTTGATTTTAATAATAATATTTTTATTATCAAATGCACCATCAATGTAACAAACAATAAGAGCAGCAATTTTAGAAGCAGATGGTAATTTGTATAACCTTTCATGTGTTTCCCTTGACCTAGTAAGTCTAAGTTTGAATCAACATTAGGATTTTTGTGAAATTCATTTCTTATCATTCCGTAACCTTTTATCAGCTTGTTATTGGAATCCAACATAAGTTTTATCTCTTCTATTAATTGTTTATGAAGAGATTCGATTCGGTAGGCAGTGATCTTGGGTTTGATGAATCCCTTATAGCAAACATAAAAATCATTATTAAATATATTAAAAAAAATTATATTAATTATAAATTTAAAAAAATATGTAATTGATTTAGTTGAATATATTCTGCCTATTTGAAACTTCATTTGCGGTGTTATATATGTATAAATGACAAAATTGAGGTCTGAATTCTTCTTCTGAAATAAGACTTCCCATTAAATGAAAATTCTGACCACCTACTCTAAATACATACGGAACTCTATCTCTACAGACACATGAATCAATCTTACCGGACATCAATTGAACTAAAAGAAAACAAAGAATTGTAACGTCCAATATTATCCCATAAATATTTGCCTTGAGAATCTATACCTCGAAACAAGTTTGTATCGTTTGAATTTGATTCTGGAAGTTGAGGTTTACCATAATTATAATATATCATATAACTTATTTTTGCATAAATTTTTCTCCAATGTAAAACGTTCAAATGTCCACAATTTCTCATTGTTTGACACCTTGATCAACGTAATATGTTATAAATAATGAATAGACAATTTATTAAACTTAAGTGGCCAAAATAATTAACCAAATAATATTAAAATTTGTAAAAACATGTACCATTAGAGATTCCCATAAACTGGTTCTAACAATTGGTTGATCATGAAGTGCTTTATTCGTAGTCAAATCAAGCATAAAAACCGAAGATAAAAATTATTTTTTAGTTATCATCTTACCATTTCCTTTCGATAAATTAGTTGAATAGCTATTACGGGTTAATGTGGATGTACTTGTGGAGCACCCAAAGTTAAAGTCTCTAAAAAAAGTCAAATTTAATTTATACACAATAATAAAACTTTTTAACAAATAGAAATATTTAGTAATCAACTTCGTCACGAACCTTGGTGATTTTCATTTGTAGATGTTTGATACAAAAATGTTGAATTTGGTGTCACATATTCTTTATCATAAAATTTTGATCTATAATTAGTTTTTAAAATGTCAGGTAAAAAAGGAAATATTTGTAAGTACATTTTAAAATAGTTATTTTGTGAATAGAAAATATTTAAGTTCATGAATTTTTTTTTTAACAGTGTTGGGTCTTTCACGTGCACATCACCGATTTCTGGGCGTTCAAGCACAAAGGTCGACTACTCAGACCGCCATGAGAGACCACACCCCCAGATGCGCGGGAACCGAATGAAATCCGTAAACCCTCGCCACCCGTCAAGTCTGAACCTGGGATAAAAGCACTGATTCAACCCATCACCCAGATGTCCTTTGAATATGCTCCAGATGGGAATCGAATTCTTGACCTCCACTAGGGAGAGAGGGTGAATTACCATTGGGACACAATCGCAGGACTAAGTTCATGAAATAAAAGAACAAAAAAGAATAATGAATTACAAATTACCAACATTTAATGAATTACTACTTATTTTGTCCCTTTTGTTGTTCAAATACAATTTTCTAGCTTTAGTGCCTCAAAAGCAGAGTTATAGACATTGTTTAAAAACTGTAAAGAGAAAATTATATTAATAACGAATAAATAATTGTTGTTTATGTAACGGTGTTGTTTATGTATAGTAAAACAAGAATAATATCCATATATACTAAAATTCATTAAAAGTTGTTGAAAGTATAATCGGATTACTAATTTAGAGATTGTATTAGATAAAAACAAATTTTTACTTTCGCTCTACAAATTATAAACAACAGTATAATATAATTTTAGCAATTCAGTTATAAGTTTATAAGGATTTAAATTTAGCAAAAAATTTAATGTTACGTCTATTTTTGGGTAATTATTTAATTATTCTGGTGTTCTTCAAATATATTTGATTGTTTTTGAAGCAATATATATTAGTGACTTTTAAAATCAACACTACGATAATAATATAGATATTAATCATCTGTAGATAGATTGATGCAAGTAGTATAATAATATTTTTTTTGAATGAAATAATAAATAAAGTCCAAGTAGTAGAATCATCAAAATTACAATAATTTGATGCATTTGATATTTATCGCAAACTTATAATGTACAAATACAATTGTTGAGACTCAGAAGGCATTTGTTAATGACAATGTTTGTAGTATAATCTATTTAAAAAATTCTAACAATAAAGCAAGAATGTTGATGAATATATAAAACAATTATAAATGAAACAATAGGTTTAGGGATGGCAAAAAAAACAAACAGACAGGAGGGTATACCCAAAACCCGAAGCATAAGTGACGGGTATACCCGAAGCCCGACAAGTATTGGGACATGTATGAGATTAGTTTCAATTTTTTACGGGTATGGTTCGGGTATGAAATTAGGTGATAACTGCCCCAATCACACGAAATTAAATACCCACTTACCCGAAATATATATACAAAAAATCAGCATATTCTTTTTAAGTTTTATTTTTTTTATCGATTTCTAATTAAAATATATTTTAATATATAATTTGTATGTTGTACGATGCAAGTTGTGAAGTATCTATACATAAAACTCTATAAACTCTAGTGCTATTATTATTTGTAATAATAGTTGTCTCTATGTAATGTATTATATATATAGGAGGGCGGATCCAATACATATATGAATTTTGGTGCTAATCGTAGGATATAATTAGAACATGTCACGTGTACAAAGAGAAAAGGTTATGAACGTAAAAACACGTTTTCAGGAAAAATCCAAAATTAAACAAATTTTCACGTTTTTTTTTCCAAATCACATAACTTTTTTACGATTCAGTATTTTTTTAAAAAATTACACCATTGAATTACATTATCTTTAATTCGAGTATAGTATTGAAATGATTTTTTTTTAATTTTTTTTACGTGGTTCGTAATTATGTATGTGGGGTAATTTTGTGGTACTTGATTCTACCCTTAGTCCGTATTTTATGTATGTGTTTTGGTCGTGGTCCGTGATTATACAGGTGGTCCGTGATTTCGTGGTACGTGATTATACGCTTGGTAAGTAATTTATGTGTCTATTTGGTCGTGGTCCATAATTATGTATATGGTATGTGATTTCGTGGTACTTAATTATAGGTGGTTCGTGCTTTTATAATGACGCTTCTACCCTTTTATTAGTTATGGACGCGGTATGTTTTTTTTGGAAGAACGATAATTACATTTTTGTCACTGCGTTAATCTGCGCCCACTATTTAAACGATCGGACGGACCAAATCTCATCCTACGATTAGTACGAAAATCTATATATGGATTTTAACCGCTCCCTATATATATATATATATAATCAAACTAGCTGGTTACCGATACTCACGAGTGTACCTGAAGCTCGATGGGTAATTACCCGACAGATACCTGACGGGTATTTGGCTGGGTATGGGACATGATTTTACAATCGAGAATGGGACTAGGATTACCAATACCCGACCCGAACCGGGCCCATTTTCATCCCTAAATAAGTTGCATGTAAATTGAATAATACTATTAGAAATGTTAGTCAATGAAATTCTTTCTACGTGACCTAAATAATCAAAAGAAATATATATATATATATATATATATATATATGGTTAAGTTAATTTCATAAACATATAAAAATGTAATATAGTATCATAATTAAATAATTCATACCATCTAAAATATTATGTAACGAAGTTTTTGAAATGCCCAATAAAGATAAAGACCTGACATTTGGCCTTTTATATCTAATCTTTGAGAATTTATCTTTCATCTTTGTTTATGGAATATAGGAGGTTGAAGACAAAAAAAAATCAGAAGTATGATACTAGGAATTTTAAACAACATTAGATTAGATCATTATAAGATAATTAAAACTACATATTGTCTATTTATTAGTATTCAAAACAACTGTAAGATATTGAACTATTTATGCTTTTTGTTTTTAAATAAAATCACTGATAGATGAATATTCATTTGAAGTTTATTATTTATCTTTTAGGAATTTTAGATAGATATACATTTTTAAGAAGTGAATATTATATAGTCAATTGTTTATAAATTCAACAATATTTTCTAGATTATAATTTATTTCACATATTAAAGTTTTTGTTCTTTATTAACATAATCAAATATTAATTTTCATTTTCTTTAAAAAATCATTACATGGCCCTTTGGAGTTAGAGGACAACATTTGTCAATCGAAAAATTATAAAATGTAACTGAAACATAAAAAAATATATAGTCATACTAGCTCACAATAAAAATTTATCAGAAGATTAGATCAATCAAATAAAGAAAAATTATTTTCCAGTGAATTTATACAATGTGAATTGAAAAATCGTAGTTAATTTTTTTGTTGACAAATCTAAAGTCAACTATTATGTGATGCTAAGAAATGACGAGTCTTCCATAATAGTTAGACGTATTATCAATAATGTATTAGAAGGAAAGAATGACAAATTAATTTGTTTTGCAACAAAGTAAGAAATAACGAGTGTTAGTAATATATATATGGTTAGTTGAAATGAAAAAATAGGAGGTGCAAAATTAACTTAAAACAAATATTAAATCGGTAACCTTCCACTCGGTCTTACCATGCCAAATAGATCAGCCTTCCACTTAGGGAATTGTTGAAAGAGTGACGATCCCCGTTCTCCAATCTAGGAGGAAACCTACTTTGTGGGCAGTGACAGAGCTTGAACAAAAGTTAAGCAGGGGCGGAAATTCAATGTTCAAAATTTTTTTCCTAACGCTATGTTTTGGGTTGTTAGGTCGATGGTTCAGGTCACGTCGGTACAAACAACAAAAACTATAATTCTTTATTCAAACAATAAATACTTTAATTTTCATTCAAACAAAAATACTAGTAAAGTCTAAAAACTTGAATTTCACAAAGACATAAACATTCCATCAGTTAATCAAATACTTATTATCAAAACATAATAATAACAAGATAACATTAGGTCATTTGATGTCAAAACCCCATAAATTGACGAAATAAAGAAAAATAAAAAAGTTTAGGATTTATGGTTATGGAGGAGAATCCCAAATTGGTACTTATTGGAGAAGCTAATGATGACATGCGGTAGCATTGGCGTAGGCTGTGGGAGGTGGCGAGGCATTGGCGGAGCGTCGGAGCTGGCCACTTGGCCGGAGAATAGAGATGGCAATCGCCCTTCACTTAATCAGTAGCTTCCATTGGCGCATGGTTATCTTGAGGCGTAAAAAATTTTCAATCTCGTATTATTTGGAGTCTTCAAATTTCAGTTGATTAGTAGATCATTTCAATTGCAAGTTTCTTATAACTGCTAATGGGCCATTTTTATCTTGTTCGGCTTTTTTAATTAAATGTAGGTGGGTATTTAATTAATTAGTCCAAGCCCAAATGCTCTAAATAACATACTAAATCGTAATTGTAGGTTCTTTAGTCACTTAAATTTATTTGTCATAAACATTTTTAATAAAAATATAATATTTTAAAGTAGGGGCAAATAAAACTTTCTTATTTTTGTAAGCATGGACAAAATCAATACGTATTATAGCTTTTAAACTACCAGGTAAAATTTATAAACGACTGGCCATATATATATATATTACTAATCAACTGGTAAAATTTAAGTTGATTAGTGCGACCACCCCTACCGAACATAACAAAGCTTTGCCGCTTGTCGTGGGAAAACCCTCTGGTTTACTTAAGAGTTTTTTTATACTCTGAGTGAGATTAATCTCAAACCCAAGATGAGAACTTTAGTTTAAAAAGTATTTAGGTAGCAGTAGAATAAATGCCCCTTTATTTTTATTTAGTATATATAACGTGGTGGATATAAAACTTGTGCAACTCAGGCGCAGAGAATACACGCACACAGAGAGACACAGGAGGCACGCGCCCGCATAGATATATCAACCGAAGAAACTGGCCACCCACAGTATGCCCAATGCTTGTTTCACAAAACCACAAGACACAAATCTGTGTGTCAACATATATATATATATATATATATACACTTGTAGATGCATCATCCCTATTAATTAATTAATCCTCGCGATCATCTATCTATATACATCCATAGAGGAATCAACAGATCTTAAATGGCACCGACTGCTGCAATGCTTACATTAATAGGAGAAGCCAATCACCATCACCATCGCAACATAACCGGTAGAACAATATTTCCGGCAAAGAGCGCTGCAAATATTATGAAGTGGGTTTTGAAACAAAAGAAGACGTCTATGGAGGAATGGAACAAGTCTACATGCATCAAACAAAACAAAAGATAAGTAATAAGTTGTGGAGATGACACCGACACCTAAAAGGTAACCGGTACAGCTGGCATCTTCTGGTTGTCGATCATGTTCTCATTTCCGGTTTCTTTTTGGATTACCGTCTCATCTCATCTCTTGTGGAGACCGAATACGTTTATTTATCAATTTTCTTAATTTTTCTTTTCATACAAAACTAATGTGATGTGTATATATATATATCTTTGCGTTGTTGTCCCCTTTCATTCAAAATATTAAATGCAAGTCCCTTTTCTGATCAACTGAGATGCAAATACCTGTTTTTTCTTTTCTTACAGATTAATATTAATTATAGAGGTTTTCAGCGCGCAGTTCCGTAATTTACAGTAAACACCTATACCTCCATAAAACAAAACAAAACAAAGTCATAACATGTGTCATACAAATTGTTTATATTTACAAAATCCGCAACATGATGAATACATAAGTCACACTCATTGACAAAGCCAACTTTCCAAACTTCTCTCCTTTTTAGTCTTGGAGCATCGCTATTAAATTCCAACATGATAATCCTTTTTTTTTAAACTTGTCTTTTATAGTAATAAAATACTAGGTTATAACCCGTGTGTTACACAATTCACGGTTATAGTGATTAACAATGCATAACTTGTAATATTAATAAAAAAATTGATTTCTTATAAAAGGTACAAACCAAGAACGTACCATTAGGTGAGTAAAATAAATTATAGTAATGTACAAAATGATAATTTTCAGAGAAAAGTATTAAATAAAATAAAGGATTGCTGAAGTGGAAATATAAATTACATCAAAATGTAGAAACTAAACTACAAATATCCAAACTTTTTTGTAGCCAACATAAGTCGTTGTTCTATATGTCCTATCTAATATTAATAATTTAATTCCATCTTTCCTTTTATTACAACCTAATAAAATGCATCTATAATCACCTGATACATATTGACACACATACAGAATATTAGGGGTGTGCTCGGTTCGGTTCGGTTCGGTTATTGGCCGAAACCGTAATCATAACCGAAATAATCGGTTATTAATTTTAAATAATCGTTTGGTTTTCGGTTATTTTTTCGGTTTCGGTTTTTTTTAATACAAAAAAATGCAAACGATAATTTAGTAATTACTAATTCATAAACTAAACGGTAAGATAAAAACGCAAATAAAAACAATAGTACAACAAATACATAAATAAACTTGTACGATCGACGATTACATACACACACTAATAGTTAAGTAAAAAAAGAGAAGCAATCAAAAACATAAATAAACTTGTACGATCAACGATTGTTTCCTACTTTTGGGTTTTGAGTTTTTACATTTTTATAGTTTAACAACTAAATAGTGGGCTTTTTTGAGTCTAGGATTTTAAACAAAAAATGTCAAGATATTGGGCTTAAGAAGAGGATAATATCGGTTCGGTTTATAGGTTTTTCAGTTGTTACGGTTTGGTTACACTATTTAGTTTGTCTATTGGGTTCGGTTTGGTTATTTTCAGTTTGGTTTTTTTCGGTTTTCTCTTTCGGTTCCGTTTTTTCGGTTAATTCGGTTTCGGTTCGGTTTTTTTGGTTTTTTGCTTACCCCTACATAACGCATCGGGTATCTTAAAAGGAAAGAAGCGTCATTAAGATAATTACAAACTGGGGGTATAAATCACGGACCGCCATGTGTAAAAAAATACAGACCACCAAAATACAGACATAAATTACGGATCAAAGTGAATAATCACGGACCACGATCAAAATACACACATAAAATACGGATCAAGTGTATAATCACGTACCACGAAACCACGGACCACGTGTATAATCAAGGACTACGACCAAAATCAACACATAATCAAAAAAACCATATCAATAGTTCAATACTATACTCGAGTATAAGATAATGAAATTCTATATTCAATGGTTAATTATTTTTCAAAAATATTGAAGCGTAAAAAAAGTTATTTGATTTTTAAATAATGGGTAAAAGTTTGTTTAAACTAAAAACGTCAACTGCTAAAATTACGTAGCACGTGTTAAATTGCAAATCTAATAGCCTTTTGGGTATATTTAAAAATGTTTTCGTGCATTATTTGATTGAATCCTACAATTAACAGAAAAAAACATATATGTATAGGATCCGCCTCTTATATATGTATCGTTGCAATTCATAAGAAATAGCAACTAATAAATAGGAAAAAGTTTCAGTATTAATTTAACATGTTTGAGCGTCCGTTTGTGTGTGATATGGGGATTATATCACCAGATCTATAGGTTAATCAATTATGTGTAGAAGATATTAGCTTAAAAACAACTTAGGGTGGAGGGAGTACCCTTCGGGTACTCCATTCGACAAGATTAAATCAACGGCAACACTATCGCCACCCTTATCGGCTAGTCATCGGCAACATGGTTGCGGTTACTTTTTGCCTAGTCGGGTATGTCATTTTTGACCGTTGTGGGTGGGATTTAATAAAAAAAGGGGAAGGGTAGTGAGAGGGTACCATTGCCACTAATAGAGGGTACTTGAGAGCGTAATTTGAGTATTTGACGCCGCATAATTTAATTGGGTAATTTGAAAGGATAGTTTTGTTTGGAAGGGTACCACTCCCCCACCCTTAACTTGAAAACTATATGTATTCATCAATAGGAAGCTGCTGTTGTTATTTTAGTGTAATTGAATTAATCTAAAATAATATACAAATGATTCTTGAATTTCTAACATTTACTATTAATATTTTATTACACTTCATAGTTCAAAGTTCAATTAATAAGTGTTTACAAAAGGGAAGTTTCGGTTGGGCCGGCGTCTATCAGAGACATTAAGTTAACCGACATTTGAGCTTGGTTTCTAATTATTATATATGATACTAGCTTAAAATTCGTGTATTACACGAAATTACATAATCAAAATTTAAAACTTTTTACTGAATCATTGCATATATATATTAAGTTACTACATTGTAAACACTCAAAAAATAAATGTTTGACACGTTTATAACTATAAATTATG
>WOUH02048860.1:0-24439 GCA_009936405.2 Stevia rebaudiana
ATTTATTGATGTCAAGCCATCAATATCTACTGATTCGCGTGTCGAGTTTCTTCGTCTCCTAAATATAACATATGCTGATATGCCTCCTACAACTAGAACACAAAGGGGGACTATTAATCCAACTGGTAGTTTTCTTTTGTTCGAGTTATCTTTGCCTTTTTCTGCCGAGTTCAAACTAGAGCTGAACTTCCAGGATTGAATAGTATGTTTTTCACTTTTATCACCGGTGGAACCTGAAAATCCAATTGTTACCCACTCGGGAAGAATGTCCCTTAGATCAACGTTATACGAAAGGCTCGTACTATCTATAGATGTAATATTTCCATCAGTTCCGTAGCGCAAAGACATGCTCAACATCTGTGAGGTAGCATTGTAAGATGCCGAAGCATTTCCAGGATCTCCGATGTGCAAACTAGCATTCCAATTAGTGTAATTAGCTGAACTCAGCGAGTTGATGTTGATGCCCAGGTGATCGACGTCAGGATCAATATCTTCATTTCTGAAACTATCAAACTCAAGAAAAACCATATGGTTTTGAGGAGAATTATTGGTGGTTGAGTTTAGAAGACCTAGACTCCCACCATCTGAGTTTAGTGGGATTTGGAAGCCAACTGGGGCAAGAAAGAAAGCAAACCCATCACCATATATAGAATGAGTTATTTGCTGCATCTATGACGAACGTGAAATGAGTCGTGAAATCATAGAGCTTCCTAGATTTTGTGTCCCATATCTGGATTGGATCTGCGTATGTAACATGACCAATTCCCTGTAGTTCACCAACTCGGTTGATCTCAGCAGCACCAGAATTAGCTACCGCATCACCCGAATAGAGTATATTTTTGTATCAGGTAAAAAACTAGTGATCTCGAAATCTATTGACTCCGAGAACGGCATGAGGAATAAGGAAGAAGAAAGAAAGAGGATGAAAAAAGCAAATGGAGATGAGGAAGAAATAGCCATATGATTAGGCAATAGCAAAGGTAACTATTGATTACGTACTAAACAAACTGTACATAAATAGCAACGAGTAGTCATTATATTGACGAAGAGAGAGTGGGATTTTGTCCCTCACTACGTCTAAGACTATGCGTAGTCATAGTGGTTGTGATTGTGGTTGTGGTGTGGTAGGGGTGTGAGTGATGACGCGCCAGTGTCACGCAAGAGAGAGTGTGTTTTAACATTAGTGATGGTTTAGTCGTGTAATATATGAGTGAATGTGAGTGATGGTTATATTCTAATTGGTTGAAAAATAAAAAGAACTCACAACACTCCCCAATGCCGTGATCCAGCACACGCACACCCATCCTCACCAGTGGCGGATCCAGGAATTTTTTTTATGAGGGACGGAAATTGTTTAGGGTCGTTTGAGTATCGATATATAATAATTTTTTTCTTCTGTTTCAGGTCGGTTTGGGTTAAATCGGGTCGGGTAATCTTCAAAAATAATCAATTAGACAAAATTTCATATTGAAAAACATAATGTTCTAGTGATGTGTTTGGTTTAATATATTAAAAATAATAATGAACTTATTTAATAAATGATATTTATGAGTTGGTTAGTTTATAAAAGTTAATAATGGACTTGAACTTATTTTAACTAAGTTTATATTATTAGCTTAGACATATTTTCAACTTGAATTTTAATGTTTTATAACTAAAATTAAAAACTAAAATTGAATTGAGTGCGGATTGGGGATAGATTGGGGGTCGATCACAAAATTTGTAGGGATCGGTGGAGATTTAAACATATATGTACAACTGGAAAAAAAATTCACGATGAGTGGCTGCCCTCATGGCTTCAAAGTGGCTACGCCACTGATCCTCACGCCACCATCATGCCCCGCCGTTTTGGTGTTCCGGGCGTGAAACCCCCCTTCACCCCTCCTTCACGCCCGGTCTAACCATACAGAAAAATCACATCAGATAAAGGGCCCTGTTATCACTTACACTTTTCATACGTCGCTAGCAGTTGGCAAACATAGGCGGCTCTTTGTTTTGGTGTAGTGCTGGTTACGCGCCACACGAAGTGGAATTTAATATATATATATATATTTTATAGAAGAAATTTATATATATTTTATAACAAAAATTATAATAAAAATATATGTAGATCAAATAAAAACGTATTCCTAATGCAATAATTGGGTATAGAATCTTCCTGACTAGGTATTTCGATTACGGTGACATCCGTAGAATGAAGCTTTTCAAAATCGAAGTTGTTGAAGTTGTACTTACAATCGATATTGTCTTAAGAAATAATTAATGGATTGACAATGATAACTATTGAGAATAGAATACTAGAGAATGTGGATTATTAAGATTAATCAACAACTTTCTTTTAAAAAATGTTATGAGAGAGTGTGAAAGAAAGACATCATTTGCTACCAAAATTTTGTTTTATACTGTTTATTAGTTTATTTTATGCAAGTAATTGTGGATCTGTGAAAAAAATTGTATATATAGGGGCTCAATTTTGAACTTGCATTGACACCCGAATTCTCGAAGACGACACTGATAAAACTATCGTAGTCTTTTCTCCATTTTTTGAGATAAGCTTTATTTCATAGTTCATCTTGTAAATATAATTAGCTTACTAAGTGAACTTGATGTTCATCATATACTTTTTTTACTCACACTCACTTTGCTTACGTGTGACGTTTACGTGATAATGTAATCAAGCTCATGTTATGTGTTCATTATACATATCCTCACACGTACTTGACTAGTTAATAATGTCTTTACTTTTTTACCATTAGAATTTCCTAGCCCAACAATAAAATCTGAAAAGCCGGAACAAAGCTCCAATCATATCAATTTGAATAGTACATTAACCGTGGCATTGGGAGGGAAACCTTTCTTCTTGAACCGAAATTTTTTAGTGGTATATATATGTTAAAATCCTGAACATCTCCTATGAAATTTTGCAATCGTCTCACAATCCGCTTCCAATCCGCCCCAATCCAATCTTGATTTGTAAGTTTTAGTTATAAACCAAGTTGAAATAGACGTAACTAATAATATTTAAACAATTTTAGTTATCTTTTGTTATATGAAATTTAGTTTTGTTCTCTTTCTTTATCTTGACCCGACCCGACCTGATTCGACCTAACCGGCCCGAACTGAAATTGAAAAAAATTATTATATAACGATACTCAAACGACTCTAAAAAATTTTCAACCCCCATAAGAAAATTTTATGGGTTCGTCACTCTACAAGAAGGCATGGTTAGTTCCTTTGCAAACATTTCTAGGAATTCACTGTCAACTTTTTTTCTATGAACACGCTTTCAAATGACTTTGTATTATAAGACAAAAGTTAATAAAAGTTTTTGGAGAATTTATGAGGTGATCAAAATTCAAAAGTCCAAGTTACAACGAGTCATGTTAGGCTTGGAATATTCGCCAATCTTGGAAGATCAATATTTTTCTAGAGATATTGGGCTTGCATCTGTTGTGGCTCACACTTTAATCTTGAATAATTTGTAAAGGTATGATAAGACTATGCGTTATGGATACGTGTGGGGGCATGGGGCGGCCACATCAGCCTGATGGCGTCCCAAACACAACGTCAGGGTTTTGGAGTGGGGCGTGAGGGGGTTGGTAGATAATAAACAAATCTTAAATGATTTTGAAATTTAAATATATTTTATAACTTAAGATAAAATAAAAAATATAAATGAATTGAAAATATTAATCAAATTAATTTAAACAATCATCAGAAAACTCTTAAAATTGCGAGAATGACATGTGGTATTTTTTAGATGATAAGTTATGCATGGGTACATACCCCCTACCTATACGTGACAGCCTTTTTTGTGTCAATTAACACTCAAAATTCAAAACAAACTCTCTAAAGAGATTACAAGAAATAATCACGAAATCCTATCTCTGTTTGTAATGTATTTAAAACTTAATGAACAAGAAATAAAAACAATAAATAACAAAGACTCAGTAACCTATACTACTCTTGACTCTTCTACGTCGGTTGTCTTTGAGAACTTGATCACAATCGTCACATGCAAAGCATCAGCCCGTCCCGTACAACAAGCGTCAGCCGGCCCACATTTAATGCAGCGGCCCAACTTTATTTACTAATAAGCCCACCAAATATGAGTTTAACTACCTCATCGTTAAGCTGTTATTTTTCCTCTAAATGTATTTGATTTATAATCTATTTATAGGCATCGTGGATTTTGGCTTATGCAACTTGTCTAGGCACTCGGCGTCCAAACATCGGTCAAAATCCCAAAAAATCAATCAAAACTGGTTAAAAACAGGAAAAATGGTCAAATTAAAATCAATAAAAATTGGCTATCCATTAAAATTGGTCAATATCTTTGAAGTATTTGTAAAAAAATAGTTATTTTTAAAAAAATTATACAAATTTTGTATATATATTATTAATATACATATAATTTTGAAAATTTTCATATAAAATTTAAATCCTTAGACGGTACATCACCACCTGACTATCGCCTAGCGTCTTCTAAAACATTACTTCCAATATACGAACACAAGTATTAATTTTGGGGCTACTCATGGTTTTAACTTTTAAGTAGTAACTAGTAATGGGCTAGATGGTTAAATAAACAATGGCCTATTGAGTTTAAAATATTTAAAATGTTTATGAGTAATGGGCTTGTTGGGTTAAAACTTTGAACTTGAGTTTTGCTTTTGAAATTGAGTTTTGCTTTCGAGGAGAGTGATGATAATTGATATGCATGATCAAATGGCCTACAAAAAAACATTAAACATAACTAAGATTTCAATGGATAAATAAAGATCAATCCAAAACAAAATTAAGATCTGAATATATACTAGAAAGTAGAGCTACATCAATGTAGGATTAACTTCCTCATACATATACACATTAACACTAAGATTCATGTATGAAGGTTCTCTGTATTATTATCGTCTTTTTGTTCGGATGTTGAATTTGGTACGCTAGCACACTCATTGATAAGGCGTCCGTTGTTGGCAAAGCATTTGAAACATATGCTTTTTCGTCCGTTTTTATCCACAGGTACAACTTCTATCCCAAGGTAGGTACCCACATCACCTAATGTAACGACATAAGTTTCGCCACTTGCGCCTTCTATGTATTCAATAGATCCGTCTGGTAAATGGTGAAACCATTGGAACAAGCAAAAAACTGCACCATTGACTGAGTAGCCCCACACTTGTAATTTTCCTCCTGGATATGCATCTCCAGCAATCTGGAGGCTCTCTATTGAAGGAAGCGGATCATTGTTATCATCTTTTCCTTCAAGAGGTACTATTTGGTGTCCTTCAACTTCAGTTACAATACCACAAACTGGTACAATATTGGTTTCACTGATTAGATGTCCGTTGTTGGCAAAACACTTGTAAAGTTTGCCTTTTCGTCCATTTTTATCCATAGGTACAACATGTACAACAAGGCGGGTACCTAAGTCATCTGATGAAACGCTATATATCGGGTTGTTTGCTCCTAAGTATTTAGTTGATCCGTCTGGTAAACGGTGAGCCCATTGGAATATACAAGAATCTGTACCATTGACCGAAAAGCCACACACTATTAGTTCTCCTCCAGGAAAAGCATCCCCAACAATTTGGAGACTCTCTATCGCAGGACGCATATCATTACTTCCATATCTCCCATATCTTCTATGTTCAAAATGTCCTTTTAGTGAAAGTAATAACCATATTTTCTTGATGGTGATCCTTTCTTGGGTAGGAAAAGCCTTTCCTTCTTGAAATGACAATGCCAACTCAAGACCGCCCACAACCTCACTCATTGTTGGTCGTTGATTTGGATGACCAAGTAAACATCGAGCTACAATACGTAAAAATTCCTTTAAAGAACGCTTTGAAATGTGTTCCTCTAATCTAGAATCAATAATTTGAGTGACTTTTCCTGTTTAATTCGATCTTGGGCCCATACTGCTAAACCCTCATCCAGACTATTGTCCAAAGCAGGCTTGCCACACAACACCTCAAGCAAAACAACCCCGAAGGCATAAACATCAGATTTTCTTGTCAGTCTACCCGTGTAGAAATAATTTGGATCCATATACCCAAAGGTGCCTGTGACGACTGTGCTAACATATGTATTTGTCTGATTTGTCGGTCCTATTTTAGCCAACCCAAAATCTGCAATCTTCGCATCATAATTTTGATCCAACAAAATGTTGGGGCTTTTCACATCTCGATGTATAACTCCTTGTTGTGTTCCGGTGCCAATGTGTAAGTAGTCTAAACCTCGTGCGGCTCCTATGCATATCTTAAGCCGTTGAGACCAATTCGATATAGTACCTTTCTTATGAAGATGATCATAAAGTGTTCCATTGTGCATGTATTCATAAACAAGAGCCATCTCTTTCCCCTCATTGCAATAACCAATCAAAGACACGAGGTTACAATGGCGAAGCCTTGAAAGCATCTCGATCTCAACCCAAAACCCAGGTGCGCCTTGATCAGACATGAGATGTAACCGCTTAATGGCGTAGAGACTAGTTGACCCATTGGAGATCTTTCCTTTGTAAACCTTACCAAACCCCCCATGACCAATGCACCATTTTTCATCAAAGTTATCAGTCGCTGATCTTAATTCAGCCATTGAAAAGCATCGACATGGTTGTTCAGGTCCATGTTGTGATTGTGAGGATGTAGTTTTCTCATCTTCGGTAGTTACAGTTGACATCATTTTGAATTGATTCCCGCAAAGATCAATATACCCCTTTGTCCTGAAATAATCGAGCTTCTTCACCTTTAGCTTGTGCGTAAAATTAAAATGGTATACACATCAATTACATAATGTTATTGCAATTTCTTAGTTCTAATGAAATCTTTTCTTTCTTTTTCATTTCGATTGATAGTTAAGTTAAAACATAAGCATTATTAAACCTCTAGGCACTTAAACAGTTAAACCATCATCTGATGAGTCAAACACTACACAGATGAAGATAACTCTACTAAAATCAAATACAAGTTGCAGTAAAGTTTTCATTCTATTATGTTATACGTGTTTATATGAACTATAAAGATTAAATCAGATGTCTCTTTAGTCTTTAGAGCAGCATCTCTATCTATTGGGACACAGGTAATATAAAGATGATGAAATTAAAAAGCACTTGAAGTTCCTATCAACAAAATTAACAGATAAAGTGAATAGATGGATGATTATCGAAAAACGTACCGAGTTGTAGATTGTGAACGGAGAGATCGAAGATTGAAAAACAAAAGCAGTTCTTTTCAAGTGCTAATAATTATCGACTTTAGGATAGGTAGTTAGGCGTTGCTCAGTGACTTCCACGTGGTCGGTGAATTACAATAAGTCAATAACTATCCTTCGACTATTGCTGGTGTTACATTTTTCATCTCTTTAACAGAGTTAACTATTCTTGATTAAAAAATTGTTTGACGATGTGTTTTTTTTTTTTTGAACTTTGATTTAAAAATTCTTCGATTCTTGTGGAACTTCGATGATCGCATATAATGAAGTCAAATCCCCTGCTCATGTCGCATATAAGCTTCTCTTATTTTTCTTTATTTAATTATATTTATTTTTTGGTTTTTCGCATACACCTGACTGATTTTGACCCAAGACGAAACCCACATTTAAATGCATAGTACCATTGGAAAACCCTCTTTTTAGTTTAAGATTCAAACCCGAGACCTATCGTACCGAGCTCTATACCATCATCACATGATTCTATTAAGTTAAGAGCTAGTTGGCCTTTAGTGTAATACTTTCATGTAATATGTTGATTTATTTAGTAATTAACACTCAATATCTTATATATAGTCTTGGTTTTGCTTTAGATTATTTCCTTTGTTTGATTACACAAGTGTTATTAGAGAGTGTTCAATGTTGTGAAATTACAAAAAATGGAATGCGAATTTGATAATCACTGGATCAACTAAGAGTCGCCTATGACTTTCAGATCAAACAATTTGGTGGTTCACTCCGAATTTTTTTTCATGTAAGCAGGTTCATTGGGATCTTCTTAATTGCTTGGTTGTGCTCGGTATGCTCATCAACATATTCCCACTTGCTTTGTTCTAAGCCCGAATATACGAACTCGTAATTTCTTTGTGGTAGGTAAAAAGGTTGACATCCGAAATCAATATCTGGAGTGCTTTGATTTGGGTAAGAAAGCTCATCATTTAAATTTGGCAATTGTGGCCGCCTCGTGTTATCGTCAGAATGTTGCATGCTAACCTCCTCCTTAGAAAAAAGGCTTGATTAGTATTTTGATAAAGAAAACCTAACCCTTTTTGCAAAATGTTATACCTGATTGCGTTCATCAAAAGGAAGTTCCCGTCCTAAAACGCCTTTGTTAACAAATACGAATGAATACTATAAATTTGAATGTTCTTACTGTTTGAATGTTTGAATGCTTCGTATTCGTTTGAATGATTTTTAAACGCGTTTAGAGTAATCTGTCATGTCAAATTATTATTTAAAAGCAATACGGGCAGGGCACGTATCGGCTATACGTCCATATTACTTTATCAGCAGTCACACCAGTTTCTTTCATTCATGTATACGTTTTAACTGTACGCCTCACATTAGTCTATGCATGATGCATAGGTTAAATCATACGACATATGCTTGTCACATACCCGCACATATACGTGACATTGTGACAGCTTTTTTGTTTCTAATTAATACTCAAAACAAACTCTCTTAAGAGATTACACGACATCCTGTTTGTAGTTTATTTATAACTTAATGAACAAGAAATAAAAACAATAAAATAACAAAGACTCAGTATTCAGTAACCTATACTACTCTTGACTATTCTACGTCGGTTTGACTTTGAAAACTTCACATGCAGAGCATCAGCCCGTCCCGTACCACAAGCGTCAGTCTGCCCACATATAATGCAGCGACCCACCTTTATTTATTAATAAGCCCACCAAATATTAGTTTAACTATTTCAAAGTTAAAGCTGTTTTTTCCTCTAAATGTAATTGGTTTATTTATACGTCCCGTTTGCGATGGATTGCATATAATGTATATATATACATATGTAGACTCTCGAGTGACGAAAATAAAATTGCAACAATTTTAACATTATTTAATTTACTTATTTTTGTGAAAATAACGTTAAAGGTGTTGGGTTGATCGGTTAATTTGGCATCATGAGACGGGGGGTCTCATTGGAAGCAAAATCTCTATTCCTACAGGACAGAGGTAAGGCTGTCTGTATCTCACCCTCCTCGAACCTCTCTTTAGGTGAAATATACGAAAGATGATGATGATGATGTATGCATAAGATGTCTGGCATCAATCCTAATGCATACAAAATTGTTAAATTGTTACTACAGCTCTAGATAAAACTAAGCTAACTAATGTCTTTTCATAATGCCAATCTATTACCAAAGGTTACAACTGGAGTACTGTTGGTTATTTTAGTGTTATTGGATTAACTTGTTGATCGAGAAAATAACATTAGAGATTAAACGAGTTAGGTGACGCGGGAATGCAGGCTCGATTTAATTCTAAATGTTATTTCGGTTTTATTACTAAGCTTTGAGCTTGAGATAATAAGTTTAATTAACTTGAGTTAACTATGTAATTACTTATAATGTATGGACTTATTATGTAAATTGGAATATTATAATTCCTAATCTCGATCGAAAGAAAAATATAGATACGCATATGCGTATTCTCGGTTACGCAGAAAACCATCGATGAACATGAACATGGCGATCATCAAAATCTCATAAATCAAATCCTATTTGTTAGGTAACAAATTGGTAATCTAAGAAATGAGGTCGATAAAGTGAAGAAGAAGAACACTCAGAGAAGAAGAAGGGTATAACCCAAATCAATTCATCGATACCTTCATTATGTTCGTTCATCTATTTAAGTAACAGACTCAAATCAACTATTACAAGCTCACACATCTAACCCTCACACTATTCAACAATTACCACTAACCCCCTCTAATATTCGTTACGTAACAAAACTCCCTCCTTTAAACATTTTTGACCTCAAAAATAAACAAGAAAAAGAAAAATTAAAAAGTCAGTTGTAAGTTGTAACTAATCGGTGCCCCCTAACGGCCTAACCCGCCTGCCACCAAATCCAGCACCCAAAACATTTGTAGTGGACTCCTAATGGGTACCAAAACTCCAAAGCCCACTATAATGGATTCGTAGAAGCATCCGAAACTCCACTTTACATTTTGAACTCTCAGTGATGCTAATTAAACCAAAGTTCAAATTGTTTTCACAATTTTCAGCATTACTCAATAAACCATCTTCAATTTGGCTGAAATTTGATACCAAATCAAACTTCTTATCATTACAAGCAACGTTATTAGGGGTTGCATTAAATGATTTCAGAACTTTTGGCCATCTTGATTTAAATTTCCATTTATGCCAAATATACCCTCTTGCCACTACCACTTGAACTTGAAATCCATTTGACTCATCTTTGTAATCAAGGTGTGTCATATTATTATTTGGAAATTCACTTGTACTGTCTTCAACTATTTTTATTGCCTTTAATTCAAAATCTTCCCCACTTGAAATTTTCTTAAGCTGAAATGCTACTGAAGCATAAACAATCTTGTTTTTCACCATTAATGACATCATCTCACGCATAGTTGGAATACCCAGTTGGTTTTTAATGTGCTCCTGCATATCAAAACATAACCTACGTAAGCTAGATTGAGGAAATATATTTCTTGAACTCAATACCCCGCAATAAGTACTACTACTACAGCTGATATCCTCGTTAAATGTTGTATATTCACAACGTTCTTGGGCATCTAATCTTGTATTCAATCTGGATCTATTCAAATACAAATTTTTATATGTTGAAGATGACATTTTGAACCATTTTTGGAGCTGTTCTGCTTGCAACTTATTCATCATTACAGTCCTGGCTTTCATATCACATAATATTTTGATGATTACAGTTTCAAATTCACATGCTAATTGTATCATCTTGATTACAGACCCAAACAAAACCTTCAAAATCATGTTTTTGTCTACTTTGAACTCTTTGGTCTGACCAACTTCACATTTCCAATTACAAACCCACCTGATATCGGTGCAACTCAATTGTTCCATCTTTTTCAATCTTTTCTCTTGGGTAGCAAATGTTACTTTGACCTCAGAAAACCCTACCGCTGATATTACATGAGATGAGGAGGAAAGACATGTTAAAAAATAGACAAAACATAATAGAACAAAAGATTCATTGAATTGTATCTCATTGTTCCCCTTCATGTCACAAGACTCTAGAAGATCTTTAATTTCCACCATAGTACCATCAAATTGCAACTTTTGTAACCATTTTTGGAGCTCATAATGAATGATTATGTTTGAATTACATCGAAATACGTTCTGATTCTTAACCAAACAGCAATGCCAACCCGGTTTCCAATCAAAAGTTCCAAAATCTATAAGATCATTACCCAACTGCAATTTTTTCTTATTTTTGATTAAATCCATATCATCCAAATCCATATTTGTCTTAAAAGAATGCCACATATACAATCTTCCCTTCATCTTGAAAATATCCTTTCCCTTTACATCATGAAGAGACAAAGGAACTGATTTCTTCTTTCTTATTTCATGATAAACTAAAACAGATTCAACACTCACATCTTGAGTTAAAGTATCAGGAAGATCAATATGAACAACTAGTACATTCCTTATTTTCATTTGATTTAATTGCTTCAAATCATAACATTCAATACTTGGTATGGCTTCGGTATCCTCAACTTCTACTAATGTATTCTTGTACACTATGCTTAATTTGTTTATACCTAGAATGCTATTCTCAATAATCCCATCAGTAGCCTTTCCAATTTTAACACTTATCTCTTGATTTAAGGTGTTCTTTTCATGTTGAATGTCACAAATATCATTACTAATCTGATCATTCAAATTAGCCTCTTGATTTTCGTTTGAATCATCACCATTAACTAATTCTTGAGTTTCATATTCAATACTTGGTTCTTGAATGTGATTTATGTTTCCAGGTTCGTATTCATGATTAATGGTTTCTTGAATATCATTTATAACCCTTTTAGGATTTTCTTCAAACACTTGGCGGGCAGATTCCACTTTAGTGAATTGAGAAGAATAAGGTGATTCAAAGACTTGTTCATTATCACTACAGATGTCAAATACAGATGTCAAGACTACTTGTTTGATGTGAATCGAATGTACTTACCTCTAAATCTGATGATCCAACTTGAATTGACCCATGAACTAAAAAACGATTTGGGCTTATTTCTTGTAATCTAGCCATGGAAAATGCCTGCTCCAACTTTAAACCTTTGTCTATATTGTGACATCCCATAAGAACATCACCAATTTCTGGTTAAAGACCAAAGATGAAGAGATATGTTGCATAATCTTCTGAAATTTCTTCAAAAACTTGTACCTTATTAAGCAGAAAATTGAATTCATCATAATATGCGTCAACCGTATGTTCTTGGCTCAGTGACATGAAGACATATCATCTGAGCCATAGAAACCGATCCACTGGACCGACCCAGTAGGGAAAAGAGGAAGCCCAAGAAATTCTTGGAATGATAGAGCCCAAAAAGCAAGTTTTGTTAGTGGTAACCGAAACAAACATGTATTTTGTTTACTACAATCGCGGTGATCTCCTCATACAGTCATAGTTAGGAATAAACCAATAGTTGTATATTTAAAATTTCTTGTACTTAAAAGTCAAAAAAACTAAACTTTAACAGTAATTGGAAGAAACAAAACAAATTGTGAAATTGGTTTTTTTGTTCCTTGCGGTATCTAAATTGTGAATTCGGTTCCTATTCAGTTAACGGACTTATATTTTGTCAAATTATATTTATTTAGTTAACTGAATAACTGAATAAGTGACAGTTATATTGTTGTATTCGTTTTGTTATGTTGTTATTATGTTTAATATATTCGGGTTATTTGGTCAAATTTGGTTAATATATATACTATTGTGCTTATAAATTTAATATGTGACAGTTATTTGGTCAAATTTGGTTATTTATTTAGTTAACTAAATAACTGAATAAGTGACACTTATTTGGTTACTTCAAACTTACGGGAATGTTTTCCCTCCGCAACTCGCCCCAAGACTATCATTCGTCGGATAAACCGAACAAAAACCAAACCGGAACACTGAAACATTTTGTTCGGTTTTTGTTTTTTCTTTTTTTTAAAAAACCGAAACGAACTGAATCACCTAGTGTGTATAAATTTGTTAATATATATACTAGTGTGTTTATAATTTTAATATGTGTTTAGGTATGTATATTAGTATATGTATTTGTTTTATAGTTTTTTAGCGAATAAACTATTTTTTTTTTTTAAGATTTATGTATCTTGATTAGATTGTTCTTATATGTTTTGTAAATATATACTAGTGTATTCACACATCACCTTTTTATCATAAAGTATGACAAATATTTGAGAAACGGTTGGATATTAGTAGTAAAAAAAGGCTTTTTGCAACAATTGATTCATACCGCTCCACAAATTAATTCATGAGTTATCGATGACTAATCTTTGTGAATTTCTAATCTTTTGTTTACATACAAACAACATATATATATATATATATTAATAAGAAACAAAAACCGAATTGAAACTACCGAACGATTGTGATAAAAACGTAATAGTTCGGTTGGGGTTCCAGTATTGGGCGAAAATCAAACCGAACCATACACACCCCTAGGCAATACACAACACAAATATATTAAGATAAGACAAAATATTAGTCTCAAAGACATAAGACACAATGCATAGTATACAATAATATATGTTGACGACAAATAAGACTCAATATTGCATATACATAAGACACAATGATGAATATTAGAAACGATAAACTAGGAAACCTATTTTTTTACACTTATACAAATTTTAAAGATAAAAAATCGCTCATTTTTTTTTAAAAGTTAATTTAGAAAATATGAGACATCCAACAATGAGTTTAATCATTAAACATTAATTAAGATCTAATACTTTAAAATCCTTCATATACTTATTTTAATATCATATTTCTACACCTTTTATTATTTACGCAAAATCTTTCCTAATTCAAATTTCAAATGGCCATCTTTAATGACACAAATTTGACACGTCTTAGGGGCATTTGTCACAGTAGTAACTTGTGTACTTTTTAAATAAGAGATCATATGTTAAAGTCTCATTTAAAGCATAAAAAAGCTCTTAGGATGAACTGTATGGTTTTGATCAATGGATAGTCTGAAGCTGTTGGCTTTAATTAAACTAAAACAAAGAGTCATGTGAGCAAGTATTAATATATTTGTTGGGATCCTAGAGTCATCATCATCATTGTACTCAGTATATTTCACCTAAGGTAGGGCCTAAAGGGGTAGGATGAAGACAACGTAGAAATAAAGATGTTATTCCGAAAGAGACCCCCGTCTCATGATGTTTGATTAACCGTCAACCCAACGCTTTTAACGCTATTTTCACAAAAATAAATAAATTACGTTAAAACTAGTGTATTTTTACTTTTGCCCATCAAAGGTCCACACTGTTACCTACTTTATTATGGAGTCGGTCAAAGTTTATTAAGTCAGTCAAATGTTATGGGGTGATTTTGTTATATTGCTGTTAGTAAGGGGGTCTCTAATGTAAGTTGCATGGTCTATTTAGGGCCTCACGTATCCTATGAATAAAATATAACGATTAAGATTCATCTTCTTTTACTCTTCAGTTCTTCTCGATTGTCTCTGGGTCTAACCTTTTCACACATATATACATTATATGTGTGCAACGCAGACGGGGCATTTCGGGATCCTAGAGTATTAATCTTTATAAACCATCCTGACTACAAAGTACAAACTAATTTTCCAAACTTTTTTTTACAAATAAAGGAAAAATAATTTATTATTTCAAGAACGTGAATTGGATTGTTCTCCTAATGCGTAACCCTAAACCGTGATCACCTATATATTGTGTTTTCCAAACTTGATAAACACGACACTAGAGATACAATAGAATTCAAATACTTAATATAAAAACTAACTTTATCTCTAACCCAACCGACTTGCGAGGCTCCGGAGTTAAAACGTTTCCAACATTATTCAGTAGTGCATTCGCTTCCATGATCAAAATGGGATCCCAAAAGTTAGGTTTTGTTAGTTTTTTTTTGGTTTTGGGTCTAATAACCATCAAGGTTTTAGCTGAATGCACATGTGAACCAGAAGAAAACGAGGGTAAAAAGAGTGAAGCTTTGAAATACAAACTGATCGCGCTTGCTTCAATCTTAATCGCAAGTGCGGTTGGTGTTTGTTTACCATTCATCGGTAGAATTGTTCCAACTTTAAGCCCCGAAAAAGATGGTTTCTTTGTAATCAAAGCGTTTACGGCGGGTGATATATTGGCTACTGGTTTATACATATACTTCCTGATGCGTTTGAGAGTTTAACATCTCCATGTTTAAAACAACATCCATGGGGTGACTTTCCTTTTACGGGTTTTGTTGCGATGGTGCAACCATTTTGACATTATTGTTTGAGACTTCATCTGCAGAATATCAACTCAGGTCTCAATCGAAAACAACTCCAAAACCTGATGGTGATGTAGAGCAGAACCCAAGGCACATAGGTCAAGTCGCGGCTCACACGCATGCGACTCATGGGCATGCTCATGGATAGGTGTCTAGTTTGTCTCAAGTTGAGCGGTATAGTTTCCAAGGTAAGTCATTACATAGTTTCATGTTCATGTTTATGGATTAATAGCTAAGTGTCATTAGTGATTGTCTACATAAAACTGGTGTGGGTTCAGGATTATATTAAGTGGTAATAGGTGTAAAATTTGTTGTTAAAATTAAACCAAATAAAAAAGTAAACGTATTTTTTATGTACGTACACTTCTTCAAGATTGGAACTTACTATGTTATTTGGATTAGTATTAAGTTTGTTCTATTATTCAAGAGTAAATTGCCATTTTAGGTTTTCTTAGTTTAGGTACTTTTGTCACTCAAAAAGTTTTTTTCACATATATGTCTATGACGTTCGCATTTTTTTGTTAATATTAATTTTGGCCATTTTCATCTATCCTAATTATCATAGAAAAAACCCTAGCTCTGGCGAGACTGATTGGGACATGGCGCGCTGCAATGAAGCCAATAACCTTGTCGTTCCCCCTCAATAGCCGTGACACTCAACCCCTTTCACCAATTTTTAGTTCATCAGGGACGAAAAAACTAAAGACGATGAGGCGGTTAGGATTTCGCCACCACCCCCTTCAAAGAGGAAGACAGGTTTGGTCTGAACCTACAAATTATCGTCCAGTTTGGTCAAAAGAAGAAGTTGGTGGGCAGCGACGGTGGTGGTGCGGCAGTTTCCTACCAACATGGAAGGTGTTTCGGTGAGATTTCGCAGCTCCGACGGCTTCGTGCGCTGGATTTGGAGCAAAATCAATTTTTTGGCGTGATACCGGCTGGATTTGGCCGGGCAAATCAGTTTTTCGACGATGGGGCGGCGGTAAGGTGGTGATCCGGCAATAGGGTTGTGACAGTGGTTGGATGAAAATGCTAGAAAAAACCAAAATTGTGTTGTGACGAAAATACACATATTTTAATGGACATCTTTGGACGGCGTAACAGCGTTAGTGGGGTTAGACGTAAACAACAAAAAAGAAATTGCAGATGTCAAGGATACAGATGATAGAAACAAATTTTTTAGATGAAAGTGAAAAAATTATCCAAAATGAATTAAAATTCTCAATTCTTGTTTAAATGCATCCGTTAGATTAATATTCACACTATTGCAGCATTGCTCTAGTAATAGAAAAATCAGCTGTCTCATCAGAAAAAAAAATATATATTTTACTGACAAATAGCTAAAAGTCTTAAAACTTTAATATAAATCTTATTTTGTTAGCTTTTTTATTTTATAAGCCGACTGATGAATTATATATATTTTTTCATAGACAACTCTCCTCCTTGGATCTTACGTCCTTGTCAGTTGATCTAAATTTACTTATTTACGAGAACGTGATTCTCTTTGCATTTTTATATTGATAATAATATGACATGTGGTTTTAAATTTTAATACGGTCTAGAAGTTTAATAGAGTAGAACGTAAAAGAGTATAAGTCTAGAAGACATATTATCTGGGCCGTAGAAACCGATCCACTGGACCGACCCAATAGGGAAAAGAGGAAGCCCAATAAACTCTTGGAATGATAGAGCCCAAATAGTAAGTTAGTCTGTTAGTAGTAACCGAAACAAACATGCATTTTGTTTACTACAATCGCGGTGATCTCCTCATAGTTAGGAATAAACGAATAGTTGCATATTTAAAATTTCTTTTACTTAAGTTTAAAAAACTAAACTTTAACCGTAAATGGAAAAACCCAAAACAAATTGTGAAACTGGTTTTTTGGTTCCTACCGGTATCTAAATTGTGAATTCGGTTCCTGTTTGGTTAATGAATTTATATTTTGTCAAATTATATTTATTTAGTTAAGTGAATAACTGAATAAGTGACACTTATATTGTTGTATTCGATTTGTTATGTTGTTATTATGTTTAATAAATTCGGTTTATTTGGTCAAATTTGGTTTTGTTAGACAAGCTCTCAGAATTCGACTCATATTGGTTAATGTTTAGGCCCAAATAACTAAACAACCAATAGGAAAAAAAAAAAAAAAAACACTTGAATTCCTCTGCTTATTCTTATTTTTGAGAATTAATCAGAAAACACGTTCGGAAGATTCTCTTTTTCTTCCTAATCATTCTTGAAGACTAGCCATATCAAACCGGCTTAAAAACGTTTCTTAAATATATAAGTAACTTATTTTTATAAATCATTCAAGATAAATTTTGATATTTAAGAAAACACATATATATTAACACTTGCTTAAAAAAATTATTATATTATTTAGTGAATCATTCTTAGTTTGTTTTAGAATATCGACAAAGATTTGATACCACATAGAAGTGTAAGTGGTTCCTGCAATAAAAACTATATATTATGGGATATAGAGTCGTTTTTAATAATTTTTAGATTTCCATATTTGCCGGTCACAGGTCAGATACAATAATCAATATTGGACTCCTTTTTTTAAGAATGTTTATTGATTTCTTAATTAGATACCAAGAATTTGTTAAATCAACAACGAGATCAAAAGTGATTGTTACATATATAAGCAACTCAAATACACATCCGAACATATATGACCTCTAGAAAAGGTACGCTACATTATTTGACTTTTTGTACGTAGCATGGTTATTCAATATTGAACATCCAAACCCTCAAAAGAAAAGAAAACTACAACACAAGTAGAATTCAAATATTTGAAAATATACACACATCACCAAAAGTATATAAAAGATGAAAATTAAAAAACTTCAAGCCCATTTTGCAAGAAGAGACATAAGACCAGCACCCAAAAGAAGTGAAACATTTGAACCCAACTGAAGCATCTTATTTTTTTGCATTCGCGGGTTCATAAAGTCCGGTGAAAGAAGGTCGACGAGTGCCATGTAGATCAATATTCCTGCGGAGGCCGAGTTTAATACACCCTCCACGATTAGGGCAGTTGAACTATTTTCTTTATAAGTATTGGTTACCAATATCCCTATTACGATCCCGATAGGGGTCGTAACGCTAAAAAATGCTCCCATGATTGTCACAGCCAGTGACTTGAATTCTGCCTGTAACAAGGTTCATATATATATATGTTACTTTTTAATGTCTCCATTCAGACAAGAAACGCATGTAATTATTAATCACTTAAGCATATAATTAGTAAGAAATTAACATGTGAAACTACCATATGATTAAAATAGAATTTTATCAACGTGTTTATGAAAATATTTTTTTGTGTGGATTCTTACGGTCACCAAAATGTCTAGGTGACTAGGTATGCAATCAAATATTTTTTGATGGTGTTACGCTCACTAGCTACTTAATTTGTAGAATTTACTTGATGGTATGCAAAAGAAATGTAAGGACATATTATTTTGTTTTATAACTATTCTTATAATTAATTTTGCTACATCAATTTGATACGGAAAACTAAATAGGCTCTATTAAAAAGAATTCACCTTGTAGAAAGTGTAAGAAAGATTTAAAGTTATTGTAATCATGAGGTCAGATTTTTTGAGAAAACATTATTGTGTGATGTTAGTTTATTGATGATCATTTTTATTTACTATTTTTCGAATTTTTCTTAATTACATTCTAGTAATAAACGAGTCACACATGGATATGACAGTCAAATTTCGACTTTGACATGTGCGAAAATCATGCTCCGTTTGCAGTGCGCGCACGAGCCGTTATATGTGTGGGCTCTCGAGAAGGAAAAGGAAAATTGCACTACTTTTAACGTTATTTTTTAAAAAATAACGTTGAAAGAGTTGGGTGGATCGATTAATCAAGTATCATATATAACATCTTTCCTACTGTAAGCATTGTTCTAAATCAAAACTAGCTATCTACAATTTTATGAGTGAACATGCATATCGGGATATATATGATTGGGTGGAATACATACCTGAAAAATGCATCCTCCAAGACCTATTCCTTCAAAGAATTGGTGGAAAGTCAACGCTACTACGAGTGGTTTGATGGTTTTTGGACTTTCAGAAGCACCCAAAGACAATCCTATTATTACTGAATGTACGATTATACCAAGCTCTAACACCTACAGCAATACCAAGTATACATATATATAATCAATACAAAAGCATAAATTAATCTTTGTGGTTTTAGATAATGTACCCCAAAAGGCCAAAACTAATATTTTGACATTGTAAATATTTACAATCGAGAAAATACTATGAATATACCATCCATTGAATTTTAGTTCGTCTAAAACCCGGCCAAATCAGCATCAAGCCGGTCAAAAGTTACATATATGATCACAAACTAGTGAAACTAGCATACGTGTATGGGTAAATTACAAATATTCCATTAATACAAACCAAAATTTTGAACTCTTTTGATTTTTTGTAGTATATTCATCCAATCACTGTCACAACCACCTTACCGCCGCCTCATTGTCAAAAAACTGATTTTGCCCTAAATCCAGCTGCCATAAAGTTGATTTTGCCCCCGATCCAGCACACGAAGCCGTAGGAGCTGCGAAATCTCACTAAAATACCTTCCATGTTGGTAGGAAACACCTTCCCAAATCCCACCGTGACTACCGGACCACAACCACCAACTTCTTCTTTCTGACCAAACTGGACGACAATTTGTAGGTTCGAACCAAACCCATCTTCCTCTTTGAAAGGGGTGGTGCCACCTTGTCGTCTTTAGTTTTTATAGGAGAAAAAAGAGTTACCAAACCCCACCATCGGTCGTGTTTTCGTTCATGATGAACTCAAAATTGGTGAAGAAAGAGAGAATGCCACGGCTAGAGAGGAAGAACGACAAGGCCATTGGCGTCATTACAACAACGTCGTGTCCCAATCAGTCTAAGGGTTTTTCTTTGGCAAGGATAAATGAAAAATGGCCAAAAATAATTTTGTTGTGACAAAAAAAATTGCAAAAGTCAGGGACATAGATAAGAAAAAGACTTTTTTAGTAACAAAATTACTCAAAACCAAAGGGACTAAATAATAGAACAAACTTAATAGTAATCCAGATAACTTAGTAAGTTCGAATCTTGAAGAAGAGTACGTACATAAAAAATACGTTTACTTTTTAATTTGGTTTAATTTTAACAACAATTTTACTCCTATATTTACCACTTAATATTATCCTGAACCCACACCAGTTTTATGTAGACAATCACTAATGACACTTAGCTATAAATCCATAAACATGAACATGAAACTATGTTTACTAACCTTGGAAACTATCCTATACCGGTCAACTTGAGACAAACCAGACACTGATCCATGAGCATGCCCATGAGTCACATGCGTGTGAGCCGCCACTTGACCCATGTGCCTCGGGTTCTGCTCTTCATCCCCATGACCACCAACAGGCTTTGGAGACGTTGTTTTCGATTGAGACCTGAGTTGATATCCTGCCGATGAAGTCTCAAACAATAATGTCAAAATGGTTGCCACCATGGCAACAAAACCTGTAAAAGGAAAGTCACCCCATGGATGTTCTTTCAAACATGGAGATGTTAAGCTCTCAAACGCATCAGGAAGTATATGTATAAAACCAGTAGCCAATATAACACCCGCCGCAAACGCTTTGATTACAAAGAAACCATCTTTTTCGGGGCTTAAAGTTGGAACAATTCGACCGATGAATGGTAAACAAACACCAACCGCACCTGCGATTAAGATTGAAGCAAGTGCGATTAGTTTGTATTTAAGAGCTTCACTTTTTTTACCCTCGTTTTCTTCTGGTTCACATGTGCATTCAGCTAAAACCTTGATGGTTATTAGATCCAAAAGCAAAAAAACAACAAAAGCTAACTTTTGGGATCCCATTTTGATCATGGAAGTGGATGCACTATTGAATAATAAATTATTTTTTTCCTTTGTTTATAAAAAAAAGGTTTGGAAAATTAGTTTGTAGTCAGGTGGTTTATAAAGATTAATACTCTAGGATCCCGACAAATATAATAATACTTGCTCACATGACTCTTTGTTTTAGTTTAATTAAAGGCAACAGTTTCAGACTGGCCATTGATCAAGGGACAATTTATGATCAATGAATTTATGTTTTTTTTATGATTAATTTATAGAATTCATGTTCAATTGAAATTTCTTTTCAGAGGTAAAGGATGATTTTTTTTTTAATTATTTTGTAGTTCATTTAACAAACCAAGAACTCTCATAATCTTGAAAATTAGTTTCTTTTCTTTTTCAATTTATTTCAACATATAATTTACTTTTCCCGTTATAATGTTTAATTTGATATTCAATAAATATAAAGATATGAAAGCTACTCAATTTTACTTCTAGATTATGAAATAAATTTAATTAAAAATTAAACTGTACTTAAAATAAAGTGTATTTATTTGGTACTACTACACCAAAATATAATTTATTTTAATATATAAGATAAATACATATTTAGATAATAGAAAATTAAAATTATTTTGAAATTTAAATTTATTTCATAATTTATGATAAGATATAAAAATATTCAAAAATTTGTGGTGTTTCCATATGACAATATTTAAATCATTTAGTAGAGTTATATTTATACATAATCTAATTATGATTTTTTTTTCCTAAGTAATAGTTGCATCTTTACTTTGTGATATGGTAACGATAAACTGAAATAATCCTTGATCGATTAGGTGATAACTTATGATCGATGAGCACTTTTGTTTTGATCTTATTTTTATTTTTAACAAAAATAAGACCTATAATCTGTAAATGAAATCAAAACGACCTATAATTTATAAATGAAATCACTAACCGTAACCTCACAGCCTTTTAGAAATTGGTTATATGTTTTAGAAATAAGTTTTCTTGTTTAAATTAAAGAATAATAAAAAGAAGTCGAGAACAATTTTATTATCAAAATTATAGAGATTACAAAGTCAATGCTTTTGATTTGGTTATTAAATTACAAAAAGTGTCGACACTTCTTCGTTCGATATGCACCAATCATTTACCCAGTGATATTTTTAATTATATCACAGAGGCATAGTTTCTCTTTTTATTTATATACATAGAGAGTATATTTCTTAGTTCGTTTTATAATTAAAGAATAAGACTTTGGGTTGTAATATTATATACCAAATTGTTTTGAGGCGGTTTATTGAATAAAAATATGAGAGACTAAATTCAAAATTTCCGTTAGATCTCTTCTTATAGAATTTTTTTTTATAAATAGTGTTAGTTATGGGAGTTTAATCACTTAGGGGGCTGGAAGTGAAAAAAATTATGTTTTTAGGGCTATCGCCACTGGTAGTAGCGATGGCTCCATTGATTTTGTGATTTGGTTGGTTTTCGGTTAATCAGTGCCATTAATAATAGATTAAGAGACATTGCCACTGCCAAGGGCGATGGCTTATGCCAACTCACACTCACCGCTCCACATGTCGTCCTGTCAGCATGTATGCAAAATTGATTATAGAGTCATCGCCCTTGGCAGTGGCGATGACTCTTAATATATTATTAATGGCACTGGTTAACCGAAACCCACTCAAATCACAAAATCAATGGAGCCATCGCCACTACCAATGGCGATAGCCCTAGAAACGGAATTTTTTTCACTTCAGCCCCCCTAAGTGATTAAACTACCATAATAAACACTATTTATAAAAAAAATTCCTTCTTATATCCCTGGGATTGTAGTTCTAATTTCATTATAGAAACTAGGACAATTATACAAATAAATGTATTCTAATAAGATCGTATATTTCTTAGTTCGTTTTATAGTTATAGAATAAGACTTTGGGTTATACCAAATTAATGAAAAAACGTAAGTATTTTACTGAAGATAACTGCAAAAGATCAAAATCTTTACTTCACGACTCGTGGCATCTAATCTATCTATTATAATCTTATTACTATAATATTTTCGTTTCATCTCTGGCTCTAATCTTATATACTAAAGTTATTTGCATGTATATTAAGGTAGAGCTATGTTAAATACTAGGGTTATTGTAAGAAATTTTTCTAAAAACTCATATACCGACTCAAACAAATTTGTTGAACTAATTCCAGCAGTGTTAAAACCGTCTGTGAAATCTTAAACCCTAAAATACAATGGCGAGTAAAAAGACACATTGATGAGCATGAATACAAAATAATGAAAAGGAAGACATGCACAATAACCCGAAAACGTAAATTCAAAAAACTTAAAGTTAAAACCATCACATTAGATTCTGAAATGTTAAAACTTAAATCTAAACCATAAAAAGTAAACTTGAAAAGCTAAAAAGTAAAACTAACCTATAAAATTAAATAGGGATGAGATCGGTACCGTACCCGTACCGAACCGATACCGGTACCGAAAGTACCGATACCGAATTAGGTGAAAAGTAGGTACCGAGTACCGTACCGAATTTATTGGCTCGGTACCGGTACGATATGGGTACCAGTACTTGTTTTTTCGGTACGTTACCCATATGGCACTTGTTTAGATCCAAACGGGTATTGGTACCTGTTCTTTTTGGTATTTTACCCATTTGGTACCTCTTTGATTCATTTGATCCAAACGAGCATGAATGAAAACACGTACTTTTATTATTTTAACTAACGAAATAAAAAAATATTGAATAAAATATCTATGAATAAGCAAATACGAAGCAAAAAATATGTCGTGGTGATAAACTTACTTTAAAGGAAGATGCGATTGATGATGATTCAATTAAAGGCTCGTGAACTCGTGATAAAAATAATTTAAAAATAAGCAAATTAACTTTTGTGATTGAATTAAGGAAGAAGCAATCTTTTAAGAAAATAGAATTATGAAGTAAATTCAATGTATTATGAGAATTAAAAAAAAAAATCATATTTTCGGTACTCGGTACCCGTTCGGGAATTATCGGTATTTACCCGGTACCGATACCTTATAGTA
>WOUH02048881.1:0-11502 GCA_009936405.2 Stevia rebaudiana
TTGGAAACGAATCGCAATGGATTACCGACTTCACCTTCGTCTGTGAATGTTCAAAACAGGGTGTTGCAAGCTGCTGCCAAACACGAGTCTCAACCGACTGATGATACTGAAGAACCAACGTCTGTCAGTACAGATCTATCTGAAGCATAGTTGAAAAATCAATTGTGGTTGTAATAATGTTTACTACATATATGTAACTATTCATAATTGGGTACATTTGTTTCCTTATACTAAATACTTAGAACCCTTCATGAGACATTAAGGCTTTGGTTCCCATTTTGTTTTAAAAAAAAAAATTTATATGTGCATTGTTTGGTTTTGGTTTGTATAATCTAATAAGCATAAGTGGCCTGTGTAATTGGGAATTAGGTTCGCATATTTTGCAAATATAAGTAAGGTTATTGGTGTTGGTGGTTGACATAATTATAATTTCAATGTTACGCTAGTGTAACTCAATATTAATATGATTAAGCCTTTTTATCATATTAATAAACATATTTAAATTCATTTGAGTATATGCGAAATTTTGATATGAGCAACGGTAAGAAAGTTACACGTAAAACGAGAAAGCATTTCATAGATCCAATATCTCAAACGCTAGTGTATACCTGTGTACACATAGTTATACTTCTCCTAAAACTTCTTTGATCTTGTTTAATCAATGTTGGGTATCCCGCCTTCATCCTTGTACAACTCATTCGTAAATCTTGTTGATTTCACCATTGTAGAGATTGAATTGAAAGAACGACGACATTCAAAGTAAACAAACGAAAATTATATAACTGAATGCGATAATCGTTTTACAAAGATCAGTATCCTATTTATACTAGACAAGAACGGTTATTTTTACAACCGACACAACGATTCAAGAATCGTTGTTCTAACCGTCAAGCGGCCGTTCATCGGTTTATCACCGGTGGTCCCTTTCTAGCCTAATTTACGACTGATCTAATAATAACAATATTTACAATACAAACCCTGGACGATTAAACATAATCATACTAAGACTTTTAATTTAACTACCAATACTCCCCCTTAAATTAAAAAGTCTTCTTCCAATCTGCTGATGTACCATCTAAACCGTGCTACTGGAGCAGGTTTCTTCATTCTCTTGTTCCTTGCTGCATGTATCTGCTGCAGTCCAAGTGTTTGGTTCTTCTGGGTCTTCGTTGTTTTCACTATGGTCTTCCAACGTTATTACAAAGTTGTCTTTATCACCATACAGCACACGAACTTGTTCTCCTTTACTTCCTGCTGCTACTGCGTCACCACTTGCAATAAAATTGCAAATTTTCTTGCTGCATTCAGGCTCCTCCTGGTGTCTTTTACCGCTAGCTGCTTTTATCTTATCTTCACTCGACAAAATAAAACTCCCCTTTGAGTCCGTGCTCACAACTCCAACCGTCTCTGCTGGTCCACTGCTGCCTCTTGTACCCCTAACAGCCCCTTCGGTTTGCAATTCGCTTACTGCAGTCATGTAGTAACTAATAGGGAGGTCTAAGAACCTTTCATAAATTCTCTTCATCCTATTCTTCAAACATTCTGGAAAACCAAATCGTTGTGCAACTTCACCCCGTTTTTATTGGTTTGAGACCTTCTCTACTCCTCCAAACTTGTGTATAATCCTTATTAGATCCATTAAACACACTTGTTTTCCTACGATTTGTGGTGGCATCTTTTTCTGAATTGGATTCTTTAGGTATTCTTCATGGAACCATTTTATCAAATTCCTTCTTGTATATTTGCCTTTCTTCATAACCGAGTTTCCTTGTAAGAATCTTGTCAATGAATTGTACCATGTAGTCTAAATCGTTTGGCAATGTTAAAAAAAAAGGGTAGATGCACGGTACCCCTGACCGCGGGAGGGATCCCCCTCCCCAAGCTAGCTTAGCCCCATAGCTGCCTGGCGGTTAGTCCCCAGCAGGATTTTTCGAGCCGAGAAGTATCGAACTCGCGACCTCCTGGTTTGCAGGGGGGAGGCTGGCCACTGGGCTGACACCCCGTGGTTAATCGTTTGGCAATGTTTGGTCTTGAGAAAAGTGTTTGTCATTGTAAAAACCTTTACCCGATGGTTCCCCTATTCTATCACAATGCTTTGTGACATAATCGTCCACCATTCTCTTGGCTATATCTAATGCAGCCTCCCTTTTGAGGTTTTCGATTGTTTTATCATCATTGTTAAACCAACTACTGTCTAATCTGCACTTTGAACCATTCTTCATTTCGACATCATAACCATGTAAGTTTAATCTTGACACACTTAACACGTTCACATCAATGTGTTTAACATGGTAAACATCTGTGATATCATTTCTCCTATAGTAACCTTACCCTTTCCCAAAAAGTATTCAAATTTTCGGTATGGCCTGTAATCTAATAACAATTCTGCATTGGGTGTCATATGGTCCTTAATCGAGTCACTAACAAACCATATGTGGTTCCAATTGCCACTATCAGTACCGCTGACTTGAAACACAGTATCAATTTGTACCTTTTCTCGGTTAAAACTTGATGAAGGTGGTATGATTTCGCCACTGGTTTCTTTGATCTTCCCTCTCTTTCTGTTTTCTGATGATCGGTCAATGTTTAGAATCATTCTTCTCTTCGGACAGTTCCAATACATATGCCTTCTCTCCCTGCAAATGTAACAGCGCGCCTTCTTCATCTTTCGCGCCAAATCGGGATCTCCGAACTTCTCTGGTTTCGATTTTATGTTCAATCCTTCTAGCCTCTTCAGAACTTCATCCCTGTTCTTGTGCCATGAACCTTTTTTGAACACCGAATCGTTCCTTGTCCTTAACCGATTTTGCTCTGTTCGAACTCTGTTGATTCTGTAATCACCGATCGTCTTCTTCTTCCCAGAATTGAGCCTTCGGCTCTGATACCAAATGTTGGGTATCCCGCCTTCATCCTTGTACAATTGATTCGTAAATCTTGTTGATTTCACCATTGTAGAGATTGAATTGAAAGAACAACGGCATTCAAAGTAAACAAACGAAAATTATATAACTGAATGCGATAATTGTTTTACAAAGATCAGTATCATATTTATACTAGACAAGAACAGTTATTTCTACAACCGTCACAACAATTCAAGAATCGTTGTTCCAACCGTCAAGCGACCGTTCATCGGTTTATCACCGGTGGTCCCTTTCTAGCCCTAATTTACGACTGATCTAACAATAATAATATTTACAATACAAACCCTGGACTATTAAACATAATCATACTAAGACTTTTAATTTAACTACCAATAATCAAGGCTTCAAATTTGCACCTTCTTTTCGAACTGAAGCTATAAAACTCACAAATCTTGTTGAATATCTTGCATCTCTTTGAATACCTTGCATGAAATCAACAAAAATGATACATATGTGTAAAAAAATTATAAATTATAAAAATTAATCCCATATCATAAAAACCCATATCTTAAATTTGTCTCTAAACAAATGAAATCAAAATCTGAACTATCATCAGCGAACTTGTACCCAAAATCAACTCGTATTAAAACCCACCAAAAGAAGTTAGAAAACTTTATCCTAGTCTAATTCAAAATTGTAACAAAAACAATGAACCATTCAAGAAAAATTAATAATAGATTAAGTAGATACCCCACTTAAATTTATATAAAGATTAAAGCATCATAAAAAATAAAAAAAATGTACCAAGGTCCATGGGTTTCTAAGTGTTTAAAAAACACACCCACTGTTGGTGAAATGGATCTTGAAGAAAAAGGAAATGAACAGAATGAATGCAAACTTTGTACATCATACCATATATATATAAAAACAATAAGGTGCCCTCATTTGCACCGCCGTGCACCATCACGGCGGCATCAATGGGCCCATCACATCGTCTTCATCTCGTGTTTATCATCTTCATATCCTAAACACCGAAAGCAAGAACCGATCGACCATCACCGTTTCCCTTATCGAGAACATATATCATGGTACGCAGCGGTGGGTGAATTTGATGATGGATTCATCATGTCGTTTGATCGGAGTTTCAGAATAAATCGTGTGTGTGTGTTTGTCGAGAGAATTCAAAGAACACAGGTTATAAGGAATACTGAATATTCTTGGTAATCAAATAATGTTGCGATACAAGATATATATACTACATCTACCAGCGGTTATATGACAGTTACCGGGAGTTAGGTTGGCGCCATATAATCATATTGGAGTCACAAATGGTTCGACCCATTTGACCCGTTAAGTGAAGTAAGTGCCATCTATACCCGTGTTAAGTTGCTACCTAAACCTAATTATAATACAAACATACATTTATAAATTACATAAGTACTAATAATCATAAGTTTATTTTATCTTTCTAATATCACCCCCTAAATTAAACTATCCTTGATTCCTTTCTTGAACGTGATTGTCTCGCTTCTTCAACAGCTTCTATTGCCTTTGTGAAATCATAGCTCCTTTTCTTCATTAATTTCTTGGCTGCATTCCAGTCACCACCCATGTAGAGGGCATAATCATCCTTTGTAATCTTCATTGTCTTCCATAATTCTTCATCATAATTCTTCCATTTATTGTCCATTTCGATCTGCACTTCATCTCTTGTTGATGTGTTTTCATCATTCTTCTTAGCAACTTTGTGAACTTTGTAGTTCCATTCGAGTACGTCAAGATAGTTTGCGTATATCATCCGCATCCAGTTTTGATCTTCATATTCAAACCCCATATCTTTCGCAATTATTACCCATAAGTTGTAAGTTGTTACTCGCGCGCTTATGTCCCCCGTTTGCTTTAACCATCATGTATAAATCAAACAATTCTACTTTCTTTCCTTTTTCAAAGATCAGTGATAACGGTCTATTTGGGATGTTTAAGTAAACACTAAAAAACCAATCAACTATACCCTCGAATTTACTCAAGAAATAATCACGTAATGTCCAAGGATTTTTAGTGTTTTCTATTAAATCCAAGAAGCACACACAATCATTAAATGTATTGAAATTGATAAGCTCTATGATCATCCTTATTTTCTGAGTTTCATTAATAACATCATAATTTAGTGATAGATCTTGAAAGTATGATTCTAGGTAGTCTTCTCTTAAAATCTTCATGAGATTGACTATCACCTAACTTTTTCACGAGATCTTCTTCATGCTCGCTTGTGTTTGTTTCTGCCAAGTTTTCATTTGTTTGTTTTTCTTTGAGCATTGATTCTATGTAACACTTATCACCATCAAATTTTAATGTGAAACCTTGTAATCTTAATTGTTTAGCACTCAAAATATTTCGATTTATATCACCCGAATAGAAAACACTTAAGATGGTTAATCGTGTTTGATTTTCAAGGATTAGGTTTATGATTCCTATTCCTCTAATGAAGATGATATCATTTGTGTATTTATTTAATCGGGTTTCTACTCCAAATGACCGCTTAATTCTACTGAAATTTCTAAGTGTGTTTGAAAAGTGATTCTTACAACCAGTGTTTACATACCACACCTCTGACCATTGCCCAGATTCTATTCCCGTGAGAATATATTCTTCACTGTAGTTTGCATCATGTGTTTGGATTCCTGTATCAACGGCGTGTCGAATTAGGATTGTTGCTTCGTCTTGTTCTTTTATCTTGCAATTTCGTTTGGTATGTCCCTGATCACGGCAGTAATAGCATGTCTTACTTTCGCCGGTGTTTCTTCTTCGTCTAGATTTCTTCATCGGAGTTATGTCACTTTCAGTGTTTGATCAATCGCTTTCGAATGTCCCGGATCGCCTGGACTATCGCTCTGATACCATGTTAACACCATGGTACACAGCGGTGGGTGAGTTTGATGATGGATTCATCATGTCGTTTGATCGGAGTTTGAGAATAAATCGTGTGTGTGTGTTTGTCGAGAGAGTTCAAAGAACACAGGTTATAAGGAATACTGAATATTCTTGGTAATTAAATAATGCTGCGATACAAGATATATATTTTACATCGACCAGCAGTTATATGACAGTTACCGGGAGTTAGATTGGCGCCATATAATCATATTGGAGTCACAAATGGTTCGACCCATTTGACCCATTAATTGAAGTAACTGCCATCTATACCCGCGTTAAGTTGCTACCTAAACCTAATTATAATACAAACATACGTTTATAAATTACATAAGTACTAAATAATCATAAGTTTAATTTATCTTTCTAATACTCTAACCGTTGATTCCCCTTGCAGTGGTATTTAATTGTAGCCGACGACCATAGTGCTTGGTTGATGTCTCTGTGTTTATCTAAACGGCGGTGGAGATGATGGTTATGAACGGTGGTGGCTGTGGGTGATTTTTAAGATGGTAGTTCGTAGATGTGAGTCGGTTAGATGGTAAAGTTCTTATATAGCTCTAGGGTTATAAGTTGTTAACTATATAACAAGCCTCATCCCACCGGATTCTGTTGAGTTGGTTGAAAAAATTGTATGCGAGCCTCGCAAAACTAGGAGTCGATCAAATTTGAAAATGATGATGTAAAGATATTTTTAATATTTGTTTGTTTTGTGATTTAATTACAATTTCTTTTTTAAACCAATTAACCTCTATTACAAATGTAGTCTTTAAAACTTTTTACATTGAAATAGAAGGTAAGCGGACAACAAGCTGCGCCGCTAGCCCTTTTTGTATAGAAAAACTAAGTCTTTAAAAACCATATTCATAGATCTAGGGGTCATAACATTGCTATGCATAACCCGCTGGACTCTATTAAGCAACTCCACAGCCTCAGGTGCAAGAAACCCAAAAGTGTCAAATGCAAAGGGTACAAAAACATGTTGGTTGTCAAGACATGCTTTCTCATGTTTGGTTACTTTGCCTGAAGCAGCTTTTAAAGCAGCTTGACCCACCCTGAAAACACTACTCCCCAAGCCCACAAGAGGAGAGACCCCCGTGAGATCCACACAAGCGTGCTTTCCTCCCGCCCATCCGAAGACCAAAATGTCCGCCGGTCTAAGTGTTGATCTTCCTTCTAATGGGTCGGTCAAAAAATTCAACGGTGCTTCTTTTTTAGCAGAGATCCCAGCACGCCTGAAAATAATGTCAAAAAGAGCAGGTTTGAAACTTTGAATTGAGAGACTAATCTCACATTATAACCAAATGAGTCTTACAAACTCATGAATCAAGCTAAATATGTTAGTTCAAACCAAAGCTACATTGTAAAATTGAAAGTGAATCTAATTACAAAATGCATTACAGATTCACGAGTTTTACAATTAAAGGAAATAAATAGATATTGCTAAACTCGACGAAAAAATCTCTGACTTTGAAATAAGGGCTTTGAATGATGTAATTCAGGTCCGACACAGTTGGGACTTGGGACAAATAGCCTATGGGCTATGGTGTTTGACACATTATCTAGCATGTCGAGACCTTTATGTCCATTAGTTATGGGCCCTACAAATGCAAGCATAGCCCAAGTTGTGTGCCTTTTATGTTCAAGTCCAATTACTCTTGTCTAGTTGCTCTAAACATGAATCCGCTATCTCATGAACACTACCAAATATAGGTAGACAAAGTGGGTATTTTAAAGAATAGATTCTAGTTTTAGGTATGAAGCAATCAGGTACAAAGTGGTAGGCATAAACATGATGATGTTTTGGAAAAAACCAATCATGTCGAGAAAACATTACTTATCTTTAGTTTTTGTTTCTTTTTTTTTTATAGTTAGGAACGGGAAGTGCATTACAAACTTTCTGTGAGCAAGCATACTAAGCTAAACAATACTACATGGTCGGAATTCAAACACAAAGTACAACGTTGACACTAACAAGGTTTGGGTGCAGGAACTTTTATTCGTTGGATGATTCCAAGGATATTTGTGTACGGTTAACATCAATGTTTAAATAAATTTCTTCAAACACAAAATATTAATCTTGCTGTTCCATTGGTGATTAGTTCTGGTATATGAGTGGGTTAGGAATTGTTGGCAACACTATTTAGAGTGAATACTCAAATTTTGCAAAGCTTAAACGAATACTCAAACCAACTGTACTATGAAACAAGTTATAAGTCCCGATGAACTGCTGGCAAACGGAAATCCCTAAAAGGTTTGGTGTAATAGATTGGTCATTTTAGTGTTATCAACATATATTTTAGTATATTGGATTAACTTGTTGATCGAGATAATAATATTAGTAATTAACCAAGTTACGTGACGCGAGAGTACGGGTTCGTTTAACATTAATATTATTTGGGCTTTTTATAAACAATTGGGTTTTCATTAATTAATTGGCCTTATCTAGTTAATTGGAATAACTCTATTGGGCTTATTAATTAATTGATAAGTTAGTAATTGGGCTGTTTAAGACCCATGTTTAACTTAGCAGATGAATATAACTACGGTTTAGGGATCTCGATCATATAAAGAACACACATACATAAACAAACATGTGTATTCATGGTTACATAGAACATCATCGATGAAGATGATTCTTCACAAGAACACAGAAATCGAATTCGATTCCAACAACAGAATGATAAATTATTGCGTGTAACCCGCGAATAAATTTATCCGGAGTGATTCACGATTTAGATAATAATCCAAGCAATAGTACAGGAGAAGACTGAAATCAAGTTTCCAAAAATGACACTCACATCAACATATCTTGTGTTGAACATTCTTCCTCTAGTAATCTCTTCCTTGCCTTTATTGCCTGCACCAAACCACCCATTTCAATCACTTAGTATAACATTTTAATTTACTTAAAATCGGTTCACTTGGATTGCATAGAATCGTAACTGGTCAAAAAAAGACATGTATAGGTAAATCATGTTTTCAATACCATCTTCTAAATTGTTTTGGAACAAAAAAAGAAATTATTTAATAAATTGGTTTGAACAAGAAAGTGTTTTGCATCTTATAAGTAGAAACCTAACCCGCACTCAAATCAAATGCTTGTTTTGACCCTGGCCCGCTTTGCGGTATCAATTCTCCATAATTTGTTACGAGCCAAGGAAATTAAGGGACTTTCAAATATGTGACTACACGTTTTTCATTTTATTTATCTAATAGGCACAAAAAGAGTTTTTTTAAAACAAATGAAATGTTGATGAAAAGAAGAATTACTTGTTTTTCATAATCCGTGCGAATTGTAACAACTGAAAGTAGAATAAATTCAATGGTGGAACCAACTATTATTCCAATCCACAACCCTTCTCCTCTTAGTGAGGTGCAGAACCCTAGTAGAGCCGCAACAGGAAGTCCGAAAAGATAGAAAGCTGCAAGATTTGCATATGCGCCTATATGTTGCCAACCGACTCCTCTTGCAACACCTATCTCATCAACAATTACACAACCATCTTTTACATAAACATACATATAAGGAAGGTTCATTTGAAAACCGCTCTCTCGTGTGAGAAATAAAAAATCATACTTAAGTTTTAATTAAACATAGAAATAAAAAACCATACTTAAGTTTTAATTAAACATTTCTCATTTCTTCATACGTTATTAATTTTTAAAGCAGCTAGCTCCATTGGATCACAAATTTTTGTAGCTTTAATACAAATATAATGAAGCTATATTATGAAACCAAAAAATCTTGTCGTAAGTTGTTCGATAATACATATATGTAGTATAATTGCACCATATATGCAACATTAGACAGTGCACATGTACTGTATGACAGATTTTCAAATAATTGTAGTCCTTTGAATTCATATCAGCATATCTAAAATGTTTATTCAGTTTTTTCTTTGTTATTTTTATCTATTTATGTATACTACATATATGAAGTATAACATTCTGCAGTTATACTGCAAATATGCAGTTAGATTTTAATTCATATAATTTAGTACTTTGAAATAGTGTATGGGTTTCCTATATGATTTCATTAGTTTTTTTATGTATATTGTAAGTACGCTACATATATGTGGTATATAACAACTTATGACGTGGGTTTTTTTAATATAGCTTCATTATGCTTGTATCAAAAATAAGAAAACAATTTGTGATTTAGTGATATAAACCGTTTTAAAAAATAATAGCGTATAAAAATTAGAAATATCTAAAGTTAACTTAATTGAGTTTTTTAGCTCCCATACAAAAAGTGATTCTCTCATTAAACACCCACTCTACATACATACATATAGAGAAAGTATAAAATTAAAGCTCCCTTTAGGTAAAAAAAGAACAAAAAAACCTTATCTAAAAATTATATTTTAAAAAAAAGGTAGATTCTACGGGTATTTTCATCACTTTTAATAAAAAGAATTAAATAAGCGTCAAAAAAATTTATTTTTAAATGTGAATATTAACAAAAAAAAATTCGTTTTTAGGGATGTGTTACAGATGTAACATGCTAGTTTATATGTGTTGCTGATCATTTTACATTTATAAGATGTTATTTTGCATATGTTACGTTTTTTTGGTAAGTAAATTTGCACATTTTTTACAAAAGAAATTATAAAAAAAACTAGTCGGATTTTTTTTTGCCCAAAGTCATAAAATTGAATATACAATTTAAAAATATTAAAAGGAAAAAAAAACTTGGTCTACGTATGTAAAATGGTTTGCATGGTTTCTACAACCACAAGTGTTTACATGATCATGAGAGAATCACTTTTTATCTAAGAAACAAAAAACGAAAACTTAATAAACTTTAAACATTTCTCATTTCTTCATACGTTATTATTTTATAAAACGGATTGCACCACTGAATCACAAATATTCTCTTCTTTCAAACGAGTATAATAAAGACATACTAAAATAGAAAAAAAAAATTGCGTTATAAAATTTTAATACTACATATATGCAAAATGATGATAATTTTTAAAAAAAATTAATACTACATATATGCAGTATAGTGATAATTTACAAATTATACTTTTTTAAATTTATATTTGTGTTTTTAGAAAAGATTTATTTATAATTTTCTTTATTTTTAATCTTTTTATGTATATTAGCATATGTGTAATATTAATGTAGTATGATGATAATTCATATGTTTTAATACTTTGCGTTACCTTACGTATTTTCTATAAGTGTTTTTTTTTTGTTTTTTGATGTATATCTATGTATATTACTGGTAGTCGTTAAAAAAAAATTAAGAATTTATAGTACAAGTATACTACATACATTAAGTATACTACAACTTACGACGTAAATTTTTTTAGTTTTTTGATATGACTTCATTATACTCGTTTGAAAGAGGGTAAAATTTATAATCTAATGACGCAAACCGTTTTAAAAAATAATGAGGTATGAAGAAATGAGAAATATTTGAAGTTTACTTAAGTATGGTTTTTTGGTTCTCAAATTAAAAGTGGTTCTCTCATAAAACAAGCCCTATATATATATGTGTGTGTATAGAGGAGGGTTCAAATGAAAACCACTAAAAGTTAAGAAAACCAAGAAAACTACTACAAACTCAAGAAATTTGATAAAAATTTTTTCACAATTGTTATTTATAAGGTTAAAAGATAGAAAACAAAAAAAATTAAAAAAAAAATACGTATGTCCCGTTTTTACATGTATGTACACATATGTAAATCATATGATATACGTA
>WOUH02048920.1:0-11497 GCA_009936405.2 Stevia rebaudiana
TAATTAGCATAACTATGTCTATATGGTTTCCCCAAATTGAAAATTAAATTATGAATTCACTTGTGAACCTGAATCCTAGAGGAAACACTTTTTCTTAAATTGTTTACTAACTTTAATTGCATTCTTATTTTCTTAATTCAAAATCAAACCTTTCAATCGATCAGTTTTACTTTTCAGTCAATAATATAAAATCTAAAAAATAGCAATATAAATAAACACTTTCCACAATACTCCTTGTAGATACGATACCCGACTTACCATATCTAATAAGGTAATTAGGAACCGAGTTTTACTCTTATTTTTGACTGACCCTTCGACATCGGTCAAATTTTGGCGCCGCTGCCGGGGAGTCGTGCGCAAAGTGTTTGTTTAACTGTCTTGTTCGGATTTACACGCGGTTTTCTTTATTTTTGTTGTGCATGTGATTATTAATTTGTATGCATCATACAAGTCATTCGGGGAAAACTTCACCCTTGATTTTTTACTCTGAAATTGAGAAGACTGCAAGACAGAACAGAGTTTTACACAGAGAAAATAAAGTGATCAATCCTTCAAGTCCATTAAACAAAATGGATGATTTCAGTGATCCAACAAAACGACCCATTGACCCTATTACCACGAGTCAACCGTCATCAGAGCAAAAACCAACTGAAATTCATTCAATGCCTACTCAATCACCACTCATTCCACCATTCTCAACCTTTGTGAATTTTCAACCATCACAGAATCCAGATCAATATAACCGAGGAAACCAATCTTCTGCACCATATGTTCGGGTAATTCCAGATGATTTCACAACCTTCTCACAACCTCAAGCAAGTAAACCGGTGAATGCCCCAAATCTGTTTTCAAACTTTCACCCAACTAATTCATCATTCAATCATGGTGACTATAAAGAGAAGTATGAAGAAGAATTTGAGGAGTTTGAAGATGGGGTATACAATGCAGGTACAGGGGGAATGGCAACTAAGAGAAATCAGATTGCAGAAAGGTATCAACAACAACCTTATTACAACTACCCAACAAATCAAGGTTATCAAAGAATGCCTGAGATGTCAATGCCTCAACAACAACCACCGGTTAATAAGCAACAAAGAGCGGTTCCTAGGAATGGGATTCCTAATTTCAATGATTTAGAGGGCATACCGAGAGTTTTTGATAGAGGTCTAATTCGGGGAGTAGAAAGTCATTTTCGACCCGCAATTGCTAAAAACCCATCACCGGTTGTCACACCATAACAACACGGGAAATCATTTGAAGTTAGCTCGCATGCTATCCAAAATCTTCCTAAATATCATGGTTTGGGTATTGAAGAACCATATTTTCATCTTGCAGCCTATGATGCGCGTTGCAACACTATTAGGGGTCAAGGTTTTACACCGGATGATGTAAAGTTGGTGCTTTTTCAATTCACTTTGGAAGGCAAAGCTCAACAGTGGTTTCATTCTCTACCATCTGCTTCCATTTATACGTGGATTGAGATGCAACAACAGTTCTTGGATGAATTCTACACGAATCAAAGAACCAATGATGTAAGAAAGAATATCCGGGGGTTTCTTCAACAACCAGGTGAATTGTTCCATGAAGCTTTTACTCGATTCAAGATGTTGTTGAAGAATTGTCCACATCATGGTATTGAAATGTGGGAATTGTTAAATGCATTCAATGAAGGTTTAACTTCGGAAGATGAAAGGGATCTTAACTCTATGTCTAATGGAACATTTGGTACAAACATGGAGCGAAGGGATTGGGATTTTTTTGGAAAGAATGGCTGTTACTTCAAAGAGGAAAGCCCAATGACAAAGAAAGGGAAGACATTCAACAGTGAGATCGATCTCTAACAATCACACTGAAACCGGGAATTCAGAGAGGATGGAACTAGAAGGTAACAATGTATATAATGTTTGTGGACATTGTGGAGATTTAGGGCAGACAACAGATTATTGCACTAGCAAAGTTGGTGATTATCAAGAGGTATATCAAGTGCAAGGAAGTGGTAGGAATTATGACATGAATTCCAACACTTACCACCCAGGTTTGAGAAATCATCCTAACTTTAGTTATGGAAATGGTCATAACCAAGCAAACCCAGGATTCCAAGGTAATAATCAAAGAAGTGGTCAACAATCATATCAACCCAGACAACAGAGCTATAACCAGAACAACTATCAAAGTGGTAATCAAATGGGGTCATCTGGATCTTCTAATGCTACCGGGGAAATGACATCATGGAAATGTTGAAGGTAATGCAGCAAGACATGCAAAAGAGGAATCAACTGGATGAAGTAAGGAATCAGAAAGATGAAGTTCGTGATAAAGCCATCCATTCCTTAACCACACAAATGGGTCAATTGGCGTCAGAGATGGCAGAATTGAGGAAGAGCAATGGGAGACTTCCTAGTGACACACAAATCAATCCTTCACATCAGAGTTCTAGTTCAAGGAATGTGAAGAATGTTCATATTAGTGCGGTAACTACCGATGAAGAACGTGGTGAGCCTCTTATGCCTATCCAAATTGGGGAGTTTAAGACCAACAAGGCATTGCTGGATTATGGTCCTTGTGTTAGTATTCTACCAGGAAGCATTTATGACCAATTTGATTTGGGTCCTTTACAAGATGTTAGCACCACCGTGGTGTTAGCAGATTATTCATGTAAACGCCCTCGTGGGATTTTGAGAGGAGTAGCAGTGCGGGTAGGAGAATTCTACTACCCGGAGGATTTCTTGGTGGTTGACTATACACTGCTAGCGGAGGAAGAACAACCACGAGTGATCTTGGGTAGATCGTTTCTAGCAACAGCAAATGCTCAAATTAACTGCAGAGACAACACAGTCATTATGACCTTTGGGACACGTAAGTTTAATCTTGATATCTTGTCAAATACATTTACTTATTTTATTGAAAATTCACCTTCTTTAACATGTATTTCTAAAAAGTGTCCTCCTCGTTACAATGTAATTGAGAGGGCACAAAAGAGAAAGGTTTCATGTCCAACAGGTCACAGGTGAATAATGTTAACGAAGTAAAGAATAACAAGGCCAAAGTTGAGGAACCCGTTTTGGAGAACAAGAAAGTACCATGGGTACCTAAGGTGAACAATGTCAATATAGGAGAAACTAAGCAAGAGGAGGTTGCTCGGCTGGAGGCAATAAGGAATCAGGGATGGAAATGGAACGAAAACAACAGACCCAATATGGAGGTATTTTCACATGACCATGCCTTTCAACCACCATGAGCTCATCTGGTACAAGCCTGGCTAAAGACGAAAACTTAGCGCTTCCGGGAGGCAACCCGAGGTATTTAGTTTTTTTTTTTTTTTCTTTTGTTTTTGTTTTGTTTGTGTGTTTCACGCGTTGATTGCCCGATGGAGAAGTTGGCGACAAAAATCCTTGTCGCAAGCAAGTGTGGGGAAGATTTCCCGTTCAGGTACGTTTTGAATAAATTCGGATCGAGGACGATCCTCGTTAAAAAAGGGGGGTGAACATTGCATTTAATAATTTTTTTATTTTAATTTTAATAAAAGCTTTTTTATATAATAATACTTATAACTCAAAAAAGTAAAAATAAAAAATTCTGAGATCCTTGAACCGTAACCTATGTCTAAACCGTAGGCTATGGCCAGAAAACACAACAAAACTTAGAAGGTTCAAACCGTAAGCTACAGTTAAGGTATAACCTACGAAATAAAAAAAAACCGAAAACCTCGACCGTAAGCTACGGCCAGGCCGGCTCAGTTCAGGTGGCAGCCCCGTAACCCAGACCCCGTAAACAGGATCGCAAAACAGAATCATTGGACCATAACCTACGGTTGGTCCGTAGGCTACGGTCGAGGAAAACATGAAAAAAAAAAACAGCAAGCCGTAACCTATGGCTGAGCCGTAGGCTACGGTTCGTAAGGGTGTGACGGGTTAAGAGTTGAAATGGGCAGTCCTTCCAACTCGGGTCAAGCAAGGAAGAGAGGAGATAAATCCCGAATAATCAGAGATATGGTTGATAACCGTTGTAACTTTTCATTATTTAAGGGATCGATGGTAATTGGTAAACACACAACACAGCTCACATCACTCATATTCGATACTTAGCACTTTCTGGCTCGTTTGTTCTCGATCATCAGCTTTCACTACACTTTTTCTTCACTTGTTCGGCAATCACTTTAGCAATTTACCGTTGGTTTGCTTTAATTTTGTAATCATTTGATCATTTAATAATATTGACTAGACAAGTGATTTTTTGGTCACTTGTCCGAGGTTTTATGCCGGCGATCTGTAATGATTAAGGGCTTTCCTCACTAAAAATCCTTGTGTTATTTTTTTTACTTTATTGCATAATCTCGAATATCCTTGAGGATACTTAAGGATGAATCAAGATACAACCGTAGGATTATTTGTAAATTTGATTTTCAGAATAAACAAAACACTTAACCTCACTAATCTAATTTGGAATAACTAAAATTAGCATTTGTTAATTTTTGACCAAAGAATTTGGCGCCCACAGTGGGGCAAAAAGTGTTTTCTGATTATTAAAATCAACATATCCCCAATTCTTCAAGGATTTTTAACAAAAAATGTCTTCTCAACGAAAGACATCATCTACTCCAGTGCTCTCTTCAACAATGGCCCCCGACGGCTCCACTCAACTCCTAGTATATTCCTCCAGTAGACCAGCAGTTACAACAAGAAGGACCACAATAGCACTGGACACCATTTCAATGACAAGGGTAACATCACATCCTCCTTTATTTGCTTCTAATGAGGATATTTTGTCTACTTTGAATTAGGTACAACAACATATGTTGCAACAGCAAGAAACTAACAAGTTCCTCATCGACCAAGTCAAAAAGTTAGGCAATAAAGGAAAAGAAAAGGCTCTTGAGTATACGCCATTAGTCATAAGGAATTTGGACTTTGGATATTCATGATCAGCAGGGATACAAGACCCAGACTTCCTACAATGCGATCTCAACGCTCATATCCCGAGATATCTAGAGGGATCAATTATCCTAAAATATCCAGAGGGTGTGCTTATTCAAGCATATTTAGGGATCCTGAAGCCACGCTTCCAGCGCCACCAAGGACATCCGGTTATGGTAACTCTAATACCTGTAATAACACTAACCATGATCTTTCTCAGGATACAGGTATGACTCCTCAAGTTACCAAAGAATTTAAAAGACTGCAGGATATGATATCAAGTGTACCGGGAATCGTCAAGCCAATTCCCGAAGTATCCTCATCTACCCATAGATTATCTAGATTTTCACCCCCAATCTGTGATGCTGAGATACCAAAAATATTTCAGACCCCCAAGATGAAGTTATACGATGGCACTACAGACCAAGAGGAGCATGTAGCACAATACAAGAAGTTGATGGAAGTTAATCCTATCCGTGCCGATCTAAAAGAGGCCTGCCTTTGTAAACGATTTAGCTCAACCCTCACAGGATCAGCCTTGAAATGACTGCTTAATGTTCCTCCTTACACTATTACTTCTTTTGCTCATTTGATTAACTTATTCAATAATCAATTCTCCTGTAGTAGGAGTTTTGAATGTCTAACCAGTGATCTATACAGGATAGTTCAACGTCCTCAGGAATCCCTGAGAGACTATATTAACAGGTTCAGCCAGGAATGCTTGCACATCCCTAATCTGGATATGACCACTGCTGTTCAAGCCCTGAAAATGGGACTCCTAAGAGATTCTCCACTCTATGAAGATCTAAAGATCTGGTTATGCATCATTGCAGAAACTTAGACGAAGTCACGAATAAAGCTATAAGATTCATAAGGTTGGAGGTTGACAAGGATATCCAGAAAAGGATCGACATCACAGGAACCGATCCTGCCAAAAGAAAGATGGAGGCACCGACACCGAGACCCTACAAGTCAAAACCCTTCTTCAAATCAAATAGAATAAATTTCGTTGAAGAAGAAGAAGATAACGAAGAAAATCCTAAGCTAACCGATTATTGTTTTTCTGTTGATATCCCTGGAATAATGTATGCTATGCAGGATCTAGGTGAACAAGCAAGATCACTTAAACGTGATAAACAGTTCCCGAACATGGATAAATCCAAATGGTGCGCATTGCACGAAGACTTTGGGCATAACACTGAAGATTGCATTGCCCTCAGGAAGGAAATTGCATACCTCCTCAGCAAAGGCCATTTGAAAGAACTGCTCGGAAGAAAAAAGAAGCAGGATCTTCAAGGACCCCCAAAATGCGCAGCTTCACCTCCCCCAGATGCCAAGATCGTAAATTTTATTTCAGGAGTCTCTGATGTTTGTGGTACATCTTTTTCAGCTGCTCGAAGGAATGCTAAAGAGGCCAAACTGGAAAGAGGAGCTAAACCGACAAGGATGTCAACTCTAACAGATCAAACCATAATAACCTTCAAAGATGAGGATAGAGCAGACGTGCAGGAGCCACACCACGATGGTTTGGTAATTACGCTTTATATTGCTAATCACTATGTTCGCAGGATACTCATCGACGGAGGAAGTTCAGTCAACATCATCCAATTAGAAGCACTCAGAAGGATGAATATCCCAGACTCGGAGATAACAACCAAGTCAGTGATCCTTATAGGATTCAGTGGAGAAGCTAAAGCTACATATGGTGAAATCAGGCTACCTGTATACAAAGAGGGTGTCAACATAATGCAAAAGTTCTGTATGATGGATTCCCTATCTAGCCACAATGCAATTCTCGGCAGACCATGGACACACGATATGAAAGTTGTGCCATCCACATATCACCAATGTGTGATACTACTGTTTTGGTAAAAAATTAACAAGTGTCAATTTTAGATATTCCAAACTACTTAAGTGAGGCTAAGTGTTTGCTCAAATATGAAATGCACCGAATTAATGATTTAATGAAAATATCCTTTAATATCTTTCAATATCCTTAAATATCCTTAAGGATAACTTGACTAAAAATAGAATATTAGAATGGTAACAACAAGGATTTTTAACGAGGAAAGCTCTTAATCCTTACAGATTGCCGGCATTAAACCTCAGACAAGTGACCAAAAAAATAACTTGTCTAGTCAATATTATTAATCAATCAAATGAGTACAAAAGTAAAGCAAACCGATGGATATCTAAGTGAATGAAGTGAAAAATATGCCAAGTAAATGCTCAAATGCTTGATTGTCGAGTGTATGATTGCTGCAAAATAAAGATTAGTAGTAAGTTGCGAGTGAGAGTGTTGTGTTGTGATGTTTAGATGAGATGTCCTCTTTAAAACCTAACTCCATCGGTTCCTTTAATAGATAAAGATTACAACGGTAATTAACAATAATCCCTATAAAAGTGGAATGATCTGTCCACTCTTTCTTTGACCAGGTTCATCGAGAACACTCTTCCACGATCCACTTTTCACGGGATAACTTCCTCTTGATGAGTCAGCCCCACGTCCATAATTCACACGTGGATAATTCATGGATCATAGAAATAGTAACTATCCAAGATAGTGAATCAAGGATCCTTCACATCAACCGATTATGTGCAAGAACAAATATTCTGTGAACAAACCTCAATTGAATGTTAGTAAACACTTATCATAATAATAATATGCAAATATTAATAAGCGTTTACAAAAGTATTAATAAAGTATAATTATCGCAAGTCAGGATCCTTCACGTATCCATCAGAATTCTGACCCTAACAGTCACAATCTATGTCCCCGTCACTCTGGACGAATGATCTTAAATACTTGAACTTCGTTGCTCTTGGCACCTCTTGGCCTCTAATAGTCACCTGCTCTTCCTCCTCGCCGTTACCTCCGTTGAAGTTACAGTGGAGATACTCGATTTTAGACAAACATTTACTCTCTAATGCCGCTCGCCACTCTTCTAGCCTCATATTTAGCTCCTCCTTCTTCTCTGCCACCAACACAATATCATCTGAAAAAAGCATGCACCATGGTATGGCATCCTGAATCGATTTCGACAGCTCATCCAAGATTATCGCAAAAAGGAACGGACTCAATACCGATTCTTGGTGCAATCCGATCTCCACTGGGTAGAAATCTGTATCTCCCACTGACGCCCTAACACTCGTTCTAGCACCATCATACGTTTATGCTTCCGCTACAATGTAAAATATTCTGATGTAATGTAAAACATGCTTATGTTCAGTGTTACGTTTATGTTGTGTACTTCGAGTTGTTCTATAAACTGTTGTACCCAATTCTGCGATTAATAGTTGACGCACCTCCCATGGACCGGCCGAGGGTCGAGGCCAGGGGGTTGTGTCCCAAGACTCACTTATCTCATTAAACGATCTTCATGATATTTATTATCGATCCGTAGTGTATTAATATTGTTACTCATGCATATGAAACAACATATACAATAATACATGAGATGAGATAACCTTCATTTTACAATCTACTCATTTTCTTCTAAAATATATAGCCAGAAATACTTTTTCAAAACATAACAATTGATAAATGGGTATTTAACGAAACTGAGAAAAAAAAAATAGAAGACACAATACCCTAAGTCAAACCCTAACGTACTCTTAGAATATGAACATAATAAATAACTCACAAAACAAATATCATTACCTTCTCTAAAACGATTGAAGCCCAAAACCGGCCGCAAATACGATCGGGTGTGGAGGACGTGGCATCTAGTGATCTTTTACGTCATAAATACGTAGCCTCTCCGCCTCGAAGACCAATAATGTTCTAATTTCTTCATTATGCCTTTGACAACACCATCATCATTCCTTCCATAATCCATTCTATTAGAGGTTCTTTGCATCTCCATCTTCTTTTCTGTCTCATAATCCATTGGATTTCCGCCGTTAAAAGAAGGATGATAAAAAATCACAGATGAGGGAGATAGAACTATATAAAGTGAGAGAAGATAAAAAAAAATGGAATCAATATCTAACGCTTGAAGATTGCACTTTAATGTACTTTCATGGTGGGTTGGACCTTGTTGAAGAAATAGTGGCAAGACTCTTTAGTATTAGAAATATGCACATTGGTAAGGTCTAAATTTTATTAAAACAAAAAAAAAAACTTACAATCAATGCAGACTACCAAAATGCCATTCTCAAACCAAGAAGCTACATCTCAATCACAAAAAATAAAAAGTGAACTAACCTCAATTGCAACATATGACCATCACTACCACCATCACATGAGAAAGATTTTATAAAGTTCTGGAAGTCAAGTGTATAAAATAGGAGGTATTATCATGCTGATTAAGTTTTCAGATTGAACGATTCTTAGATTTGTGAGAGATGAAATTCCTCGTTGCAGCAAATTTACATATTTATAAGTATATATGCACAAAATGAACAATAATCTCAACACACAACCATTTTTTCCTTTTTAATATATTTATAAGTAAATTAGGATGCTTCAGCAGTTAAAAATATTTAATGGTTTTTTACAAAATGTTAAGTGTGAAATATAAAAGTATCATCAACTCAATTATTAACTCGTGAATAAAATAATTAATAGTTATACAAAATTTACATGAATATAGAAGTTATGAGATGATGAAATTATTAACAACAGTGTCAATCGATCATATTAGTCAATTAAGTCGCACGCTAACGTGTCAACCCCCCTATAATATACCATTATTTGAACATAACATCCTTGACAATGATCAAGGAAAGTATCGGTTTTGTAGAGTGAGAGAAAGAACATGTGCTTTTATAAAGTTTAGGGGACAAAAGTCTACTTTATTACTAATCAAACATCACACACATGTCTCCATGGCCGCGTATCATTAAGTTGTGTTTAGGGTTTGTTCCCCACTTGATGTTATCCTTATCTTGTTCCTAAATACATGGTTGTAGATGCTCAATTATATTCTGACCACGTTGGCTCTTGGTTACGTGGTATGTTGGATATTTAGTGTAATTAGAGATTTTATATGACATTCAAATAAGAGTGCACGATTCTTTGATTGTCATCGGGACTAACAGGGGTTCGCAGGTAGCGCCCCCGAGAAAGCGGGGTCCAAGGGCAGCAGCCCCTGGCAAGGTCCAAGGGGCAGAGCCCCTGGACAGAATTAAAAATGCATTAAAAAAAACTGTTTCAGACAGGATTGCATTGTTTTGAACTTGAGGGGCTAAACGTGTAAATCGTTTAAAACCGCCCAACAGTTATAGGAGATTCGTTTTTGAGAGCGATAATCGATCAGAATACTTACACCGGTTTTCTCTCGTTTTCTGGAGAAATTCGCAGAAACTGATCAATCAAACGTATTTCTAGATTTATAATTCTGATTTTATTCGGTCGAATTATTGGTAGACACTCCAATTTATTTGATCTGATAGTGAATCAACACGACTTCAGAATCATCCAGTTTCGAATTCTACAACATGGTAAATAATATTATAGAAGTCATAGGGTTTTTATACGTGAAAACTTTAACAATAGCAACGGTTTTAATAATCTATTTCTTCAGATTATATGAATTTGTTAACTTTTAAAAAACCGTTTGAAGTTTTATTGTTATTATGTTATTACGAATGTTTTTCATGCATATAAAGTGCGGTTACTATTTAGTATATAAATATTGGCGGGGTTGGGTAAAAATATCAAAGTCTATTTGAATTAAGTTGTTGCTCTTTGAGATCAAGGTTACAACCTCATGGAAAGGTGTCAAAAATAGTTCTTAAAAAAATCAATATTTATATTAGAATCTATACTTTCTATCAATTTACTATAATTAAGTTTCGCAATTTCTTAACAATAAAAAAAACTTGGTTACAGTCATAATCTTACAATCCGTAATCCGTGAGCATTTTGGGCGTTTTACATCACAACCCCTGAATTATTGGATCAATTTCATGGTTTGGATGATAATATATTTACGTGAGTATGCACATATTTGTGCAGGGACTCGTGGTGAGAAAACAAGAACAAAAGTCAATTGCAAATCTTATTTCACATACACAAAACAATCGGTATACATGTGTATTTATACATGTACATATTGACAGTTAATTAAATTAACTTCCCTAACTACTAACCGTCAACGAATTAACTGCCCAATTTTGACTTTTATACTACAATTGACTTTTCCTATTTTGACTTTCTAAAATACACCAATTTCGAGTCCGGCCCTTTCGGTTCCGGTTCGGCCATCATCAATCTTCAACCTCTAATTCCTTGGCGATTTCCTCCTGGTCATTCTCTGCCTGAAATCTCGTCAATCTCGTTGATCTTTGTGATACCTTCCTTGCCGAAAAAACTCCCGGTGTCAACATCTCATTGATCATCAACACTCTCTCCGACTAACCCGCAAATCGTCCGCAACCTTCAATCAAGCAATGAATCTCCGGTCCTTCATCCCGTCGCTCTGATACCAATTTACAGCCCCTGAATTCTTGGATCAATTATATGGTTTGGATGATAATATATTAACGTGAGTACGCACATATTTGTTGTAACATTCGAGATTTTTCCGATCAAATTTCCGTCATATAAATGCCGTCGCTTAATAAATGAAACGTTTACG
>WOUH02048950.1:0-11493 GCA_009936405.2 Stevia rebaudiana
ATGTTACGCTTCCGCTACACTACACTGGACTACGAGAATACACATACACTGTAAGTCATGTATTCTGAGTTTATCTAATAATCAATGTGCTCGATCTTGACGTGGCAGACCGCTCACGGAATGGCCGGAGACCGGTGGCCGGGGAGCGGGGTGTCACACCTGACAACTTGTTAAACGACAAATCCAACAACCCGAGGTTGCTCAACTGCGAAAGGCATACCGGGATTCCACCAACTAGCCGGTTTCTTGACAGATCAAGGAAATCTAACCCTCTTAGAGAACCAATGTGTTCAGGAATCGGTCCAGTTAGGTTGTTTCGTGAGAGATTCAATGCAACTAGAGCTAAAAGACTCGTTATTTGATCCGGGATTTCACCTGTTAGTCTATTGCTAGATAGATCAAGACTAACAACTAGACCCAATCTCTTTTGGTATTCTAATTGATTCCCTTTCCATTGTAGTAATGCTTTAAACACATACCTGGTTCGTGAAGTTAAGCGCGTTTGGTCCAACCCGATTGCATTGTACTCAATACTCGTGTCTGGGTTAACTCTAGTCGTCATCCCCGAAAACCTTTTGAGACACTTTGGAATGTTTCCAGATAATTTATTGACCGAGAGATCCAATATCTGAATCATTTTGAGCTAACATAAGCTTGTAGGAACCGCACCATGAAACCGGTTCGATGGTAAGCTAAGAACGCGTAACATCAACAAGCTTTCTCCGATCCATTCGGGTATCTTACCCGACAACCCGTTTTATCCAAGATCAAGTAGTTGCAAGACGGTACAGTTTCTCAAAGACAAGGTTATCTCTTCGGTTAAGTTATTGCCCCGCATGCTCATCATACGAACAAACTGAAGGGCTCCAATTGAGTCAGGAATTGTTCCCGTAAACTTGTTGTTTTCTAGATTGAGAATCGTCACGCTATTCCAGCAGTTTGGAATGTTTCCGGAAAGTTTGTTGTTCGAGAGATCAACGTGGTCTAAAGTAGTTAGCTTACACAAGGTAACAATCGGGCCCGAGAACTTATTGTCATTGAGAATTAACGCAATGGTATCCTTTGGAAACAAGGGTAAGTTGCCGGAAAAGTTGTTCCAGCTTAAATCTATCAATGGTTGGTTTCCATGTTTCAAATCAGGAACTGTGCCATGGATCTGGTTTGATGAGAGATTTAAATAATGAAGACGCGTATTCAGTGACTTCCAAAACCAATCTGGAATTGTATCATTGATACCAGTATCAGAAACTTCAAGCACAGAGAAATTTGTTTGTGTTTTCAGCCATTTTGGGAACCAACTCCCGAGTTTACACGATGACAATGCGAGTACATCGAGTTGAAACGGTGGAGACCAGTCTGGAATGATATCTATCTCTAGTGAATTATACGAAAGATCAAGGTATACTAAACTTGAAAGATTGGCAACATGTTGTTCGGAGATTGTACCTTGAAAAAGATTAGAAGAAGCACCCAAAGACTCTAAATTGGAGAGTGATCCCAATCTTTCAGCTAGATTTCCATTTAAAAGATTTCTTTCAAAATATAACTCCACCAATGCCCCAAAACCTGAAAGATCTGGGATCGATCCCGTAATTTCAGCATGAATAGACTTTGACTATAACTGTAGGCTCTACCCACGAATGTACACATTACACTAACACGTTCAAGCAATCGAATATTGCTCAACGAGTTGAACACAACATCATCATCTTCCGCACACATTAAGCAAGAGTTATTACTCTCCTACTTCTACCTAGTCATGGCAACTATGGTATCATTCAACTACTACTCTTTGCTATTCACAGGTAATGAAACGAAACCTTTTGAAGAATCTCCATTATTACGGATTCGAGACAGGGAATCCGAGCGACGTTGTGAAAGATATCACCACATAGGGGAAAGTTACGCAAATCCATTCAAGGAGTATTACCCAGATTAGGGGCAGTTACTCAACAGGGAGTATTACCCAGGTTAGGGGTAGTTACTCAACACCACTATAGATCAGAAGGGAGCAAGTTCCTTCACCAAACAATTCCCCCCTATCCGCCTTGTTCACAACATCATACTCTCAAACATCACACTGATTGATTTTCACCTCCAAGGGATGTATCAATATCTTCCAGGTTTACAAATCCCGTACGAACAACGGATTCAAGTTTAAAGGATCACACGCCTCAGATTCAAGAGGTAACATCCGCATACAAATCATACGGAAGTCCAACACTGATCAATGTCTCGGACCTAGATTGGTCATTTCATTTGATTCCTTATTATCCAACAAAGTGTCTGTATCACTTGTACACTCACTCATCAGATATACATTAGCTTACATGATACTTCCGCTCAAAGGATATGAAACACGAACACGAGTAGGAAATCTCTTCTCCTAGAAGCACACTCTCCACGACTCAATGGGATAAATACCCTTCTAGCAGTCTCTCTTAGTATAAGTTATAACCATATGAGATGTGGTTACACGCCGAAATTCCCAAACATACCTAGAGATCAGAAGTACTTAACAGTTTGAAATGGGAGGAACTAGAATACTTATGTAAGGTAAATTGACGATTATGGTGCGCAACATAATCGTGAATTTACAGGTACGTATGAATTCTGGTAGACTTCTATTAGGAAAGGTTAAGGTACTGATGATTCCAAGATACATGTCGGCACAAACTGTCCTTAGGAAATCCAACCCGTATACAACCTACTCTGTTAATGTGTCTCGTTTACCCTAATATAACTATGATCCCTTCAGCAGATACTCACATTCATCTATCCGGGTCAAGTTCTTAGGTAACCCTCAATCCGAGAACATTACATACAAACGCTTAAACTCATTCAATTGAAAGTATATTACCACAATTTATGGAGTTCGGTCGACATATTCATTCCCTTTTTTCTTAAACACCTACATATCATAAGGGATGATATAAACCTCCGATCCAACACAAAACTTAAACTGAATTTCATTTTATCAATAGTGATCATCTCACTAGATTTCCTGCCTCGTGGAACACAAAACCTATGAATCGTAAATCTAACATCTTTTTCCCAGAGGCAATACTCATAACGTGAGCACTCACTCGTAAATCCGAGTGCTATTCATCATACCAAATCACGTCAATCGACACTTATGTATACATCCCAGAGGGAAATGCTGCTACCTCAAGATAACAACATAAGATACATATCCCAATAAGGGGATTGTATTGTCATCCGGATAATAAAGAGATTATCGTATGTCTACCGATGAGACATGAGGAATTTATCACAAACATCACGATTTGTACCTTTTACATGAAGGGATCACACCTTACCAATAACTTGCCTACCTAGACACAATCTCACTTCTTACTTGTGATCAGTACATTTCTGTTTGTTCGATTACCAATGTTTATCACATCTCAAATCGACTCAGATCACTTCGTGTTATCAAATTACCAATACTAGAACCAAACCACTCCCTAGTTATACAAATCCTGGACCCGGACTATGCAAATGATCACCCAAACCAACTCTGAGTAAGCCATACCAGAACCAGATCACCCAGATAACAAAATAACCAAACTACCATCACAATCATCACTAAAAGACACATGTCAGTATTCACAAAGATATTACCACCTAGTTTTCATCCTAGTATCACCAAGAGAAGTAACATACCCATGAATCCATCGCCTGATATTACATCAACTACCTTGAGTTAATACAACCCAACCTGATATGTCGAAACTAGAATGATCACACTTGTCAAACCAAATTACCCCCTGTTCATTTCCCAAAAAATCACACGAGAATCAATTTTTCAAAAATTGATTGTCCACATATCACTTCCAAGAAAAACATTTCTATCAGTCCAAGCAGATAAGGCAAACGTTATATCTCGGACTAAACTAGGACATAGAAACCCCGAATTGCTTACATAAAGGTTAACATACATGTCTTCAAGAACATCCTGAAATCTTCCCAACAAAGTTACTCGGATTACCGCCAGTATGATTGGCTTCCTCCCAAATCAATTTGATACAAAGGCTAGACTTGTAGCAAGAATATTGTACAGAGTAGCGCCTTCCAATATACACGACTATAAAATCAACTCCAACACTCCTAGATAAGAGATTCATTAGACCAAACTTTTCACCTCAGGAAGCTCAAATCCTGTTCATTTAAAAAGGACGAATCCTTTCGATATGTATCGATTACCACGAACTAACTCACGATCAAGAGTAAGCATCCGCCTCTACAAATCGATGGCTTATTTTGTCAACTTTATGGATCTCAAAGATTGACTTAAGGTACGATTACCATCAAGTTATGATTTTAAGAAAAGAATATTCCGGATATTTCTTTTCGAAAACTATGAATTCACGATTATGCCATTTGGGCTAACTAGCGTTCTAGTTACGGATAAAGGTGTGTAGACCCTATATTGACAAATTTGTTATCCTAATAACACGAACAATACTTGAGGAAAATTCCGATTATGGCAATTATACGCTATGTTCTCAAAATGAATTCTGGATAATAGAAATTCAATTCCTAGATCACGTCGTTAGTAAGAAAGGAACTCATATCCAATCAAAAATCGGAAAAGCATCGAAAACACCAACTAAATTGCGACAATTCTTAGGATTGGCCGACTATCATAAATGATTGATCAAAACCTCATAAATAGAAAAATCACTCACAACTCATAACCCGGAAGGGTAAAAAGTTCGAATAGGGGGATTGGGAAGATTCGGCCTTCCAACTCTTCAATCCTGTCTCTTCCCGATAGAACATAAGGACTCATTCAATACTATAACACTTCATGACGAGGGTTAAAATTCACACTCATGCAAAACGATAAGGTTATAGCATACGCATCACAACAAATCCACGAGAGAAAATTTCACCACTCCTGACCACCGAGTTAGGTGCCGTCATTTTTTATTTTTTTTGCTCTCCAAATCTAGAAACGTTACCCGCATGATACAAAATGCACAATATACACCGATATCTAGTACATGCTCACTTAAAACAAACTTAACATGAAGCAAACACCTATACGTAAAGTTACTCAATGATTACGAGTATCATCCGAGTAATGCCAACGCTGTGGCTAGCATCTTGAGCAAGTTAAAACATTTCAAGTTAGTGCGTTAGGCATGACCATTCCTTCAGATATAACAAACAAATATCGAGACGCTCAACTCGGAGCACTCAATGATTCCAACCTGGGAAGCAAATCCCTGAAAGGTAAGGAAGAACATTTGGAAGTTAGACAAAAATCGAATCATATTTGGATTCCAAGGTTTGGCGATCTAAGAAACCTCATACTCGGTAAAAACCATACATCCAAATACTCAATACATCTTGGAGCGGATAAGATGCATCATGACTTCAATCTGATATTGTTCGATGTTTTAGCCTGGTAGAAGGTTAAGATCAAACATCAGAAACTATCCGGATTGTTAGAGCAACCGGAAATTCCCCTATGAAAATAGAAGTAGATTTCCATGGACTTCATTACGAAACTCTTTAGAACATTAAGCAATCACGATACGATTTGGGTCACTATCGATAGATTGACCAAATCAGCACACCTTTGTTTATCTAAAGATGAAATTGAAGGAATGAAGAATAAGAACAGAGAATTATACACAAACTAAACTTTTGATAATGAATTCTGAATCTACTTTGTTACAGACATCCACCCCTTAGGGTTTTATACTACACGAAAGGGTGCCAATGACCGATGTGTCGTTTGGCAAATAACCGTTCTAAACTATGACACCTTACAAATAAAACCCCTAACTATTTACATTGACACTTTGACACATAAACTTACTGTACAATAATGACACTTAGACCCTTATACTTATAAATAATAAGTTTAGTTTAAATAACTTTCATTCTCCGCCTTAAACTAAACTTAGTTTTAGTGAGGTCTTCATCCTTCGAGATCCGATTTGCCTTTATAGTAGTGTTGGCTCGTCATCCTCGTAACGAATCAAGTTTGCTTCCTCCTTCTTTTCCCATTTTGGACATTCATGCTTGAATTGTCCAAATTCATTACACTTGAAACATTTAATGTGATCTTTACTTTGTTAGAAGCAGTTCACATGTTTGTTTCTCCAAGACTTCCCATTCTTGCCTCGACCACGTCCTTTGTATTCTTGACTTGACTTCACGTGACAGCAACGTTCACACTTATGCTCCTTGACCTCCTCCTTTCCATCTTCTTTGATAAACAGAAGCTTATCATGCAAATTTTCATCGTCCTTATTTTGCATCTTGGTACGTTCCTCAAAGGCCTTGAGTCTACCAACGGCTTCTTGGAAAGGCATTGTATTGAGATCAATAAATTGCTCTATTGCAGCAATAATCTGTATGAACTTTCCTGGTACCGAACCGAGTAGTTTTCGAACTAATCTTTTGTCATTCATCATATGCCCAAGATTGTCTGCTTGTGATGCAATCTCACTAATTTTCCCGGCATAAACATCAAGTGACTCGTTAACACCGATTTTTAGAGATTCAAAATCAGACTCAAGTGTTTGTAACCGAGCCTCTTTAACCCTTTCAACTCCAACATGTCGAACCTTTAAAGCATTCCAAATTTCTTTGGCAGAAGTGAGATTAGCAGTTTGAAATACCATGTTTTCTGGAATTGCTTGGTACAATAATGCAATTGCTGCATTGTTTTTCTTCTCATCAACTTCCGATCCCAATTTTGGTTCAACAGCTTCCCAAATTCCATGCATATTAAAGATCGATCTGATCTTTATGGCCCAAATGGTGTAATTTGTGGAGTTTAACATGGGACATTGAAAGCTCATTGATGTCCCCCCTTCCCTTGAAGTTAAAACTTCTTTGTCTTTTGGGTCAACCATTTTCGTGGCTTCGTTTTCCCAATCTTAACAAATAAACTACCACTGGTTTTTGATTGAAAATTAATCAACCTTCTTTCTATCATAGTCCACGGGTCATAAAAGAACCAACTGTTATTTTACCAAGTCAGTACACGGTTTTGACTAAAACAACTGACTACAACAGTACACGGGTTTCTTTAAGAAAACCAACTGTTACTAATCACAACGGTACACGGGTTTTTCAATCACTATGTGAAACAAAACCAACTGTTTCTTAAATATTAAGAATAGTACACGGGTTTTTTTTCAAAAACAAAATTAAACCAATTGTTTTCTAATTACAACAGTACTCGGGTTAACCAATTGATCCCAATAGTACATGGGTTTACCAATTGTTTCTAACAATATACGGGCAAACAAACTATTTCTATCAATGCAAGGGTTAACCAACTGTTTCTACCAATAACAGTGCAGTGCAGGGGTTTAATCCGTTTACCTAAGCCAAACCAACTTTAATCTTCAAAAGAAAAAATTAGAATAGAAGAACCTGATGCTTTGATCTCTGCCTTCTAATTTGTGAATTCTGATAGCCAAGAAAAGGTTGAAAATAAAAGTCCTTCTAGACTTTTTCTTTCTGTTTTGATTGAAATCTCAAAAGAAAATGATGTCAGCCTTTATTTGCTTTCTTCTACTTCGGTTGCTGCAATCCCACCGATTCCAATAAGGAAGTCATACAACAACAATCTTCATTTATTTCCTTCCTTCCTTTGATTCTTCCAATCAATTCTAATACAAATTTCTCAAAGGAATAAACTCGGATGCAATCAATCTTATCACAGAATTTTCGATTTGATCATCCACAAACTTGATTTGTTTGAACGTATTCTCAAGAAGTTATACTGGTCAGATTGATTCCTCAATTACTGACCAATTTTGTCTGCATCGATTGGCAATGATGAGGCGATTGAGCACTGAATTGATTATTTGGATTTACTTCCCTTGATCGATTAAAACGGCTCTGATACTAAATGTTTGCAATCTAAAGATGAAACTGAAGGAATGAAGAACAAGAACAGATAATTATACACAAACTAAACTTTTGATAATGAATTCTGAATCTACGTTGTTACAGACTTCCACCGCTTAGGGTTTTATACTACACGAACGGGTGCCAATGACCGATGCGTCATTTGGCAAATAACTGTTCTAAACTATGACACTTTACAAATAAAACCCCTAACTATTACATTGACACTTTGACACATAAACTTACTTTACAATAATGACACTTAGACCCTTATACTTATAAATAACAAGTTTAGTTTAAATAACTTTCAACCTCTTACCCACACGCTTAGAAACCTTGTCAAAGATCTATATCAAAGAAATCCTAACGAAGCACGGTGTACCCATATCAATCATTTCCGATAAAGACAACCGTTTCACACCAACATTTTGACAAACACTCCTGAAACGTTAAGTACACTTTCGAAACTCAAGAACTACTTATCATCCCCAAACCGATGGTCAAACGGAAAGAATTGTACAAGCCCTTGAGGTTACGCTAAGGACTTGTATAGTAGATTTCAACGGCATTCGGGATACATATCTTCCTTAGTATAACTCTTGTTCGACAATAGTTACCATACCAGGTAGATGATACAACCTTGAAAGAAGGTAGATGATACAACTCTTAAACTCAATCTTCAATCCTAACATGATTCGAGACGCAAAATCTTCAAATCTGTAAAACATCGTCAACAGGGATTTAGTAACCTAAACCTCCTGAGTTTAGTATTAGCAACAAAGTTCTTTTAGAAAGGTATACGCTAGAAGGATACTCTTTTGAAAGGAAGATATGGCTAACATTCAAATTCACCGGGCCGTCCAAGATCATTGAAAGGGTCGGTCCTGTTTTCATATCACCGCAAGAACTCAGTAGAATTCACGACATTTTTCGTGTTTCCAAAATTTAAGAAATGTCTTGCGAATGAATATTTAGCCATCCTGATCAATGAAATACGCGCTGATGGCAAACACTATTTCATTGTGGTGTCACTCGATATCATCGACAGTGAAGTCAAATAACTCCAAACGAAAGCAAATCCCGATAGTAAGGGTCGGATGAATTTCACAACGCACCTCAACATGAACGTTGGAGCACACAAACAAAGGAACACAATAATATCCCCACTTATTTCCTGAAAAGGAATAGCCAGCTCTGAATTTTGGGATGAAATACCTATAACATGGGGAGACTATAACAACTGACCATTTTCCGGCACCGTTCCGATCAAATTTCGGCCTTGTGCCACTCGTAATCTCAACGTCACCCTAATTTAATCTAATATTTATTCGAGATAATTATTATCATTATATTCTAATGCGTATTTAGAATCATTTAACTGTATACGAAATTCCAATACGAGCGACGGTTCAAAAGTTACATGCAAAACGATACAACGCTCTATAGACCAGAAATACCGACACCTCCTTAAGAGATGAAACAAATGGGGTTAGATAGGAAATGGAAAATCGTGAACGTAGGCAAAAAATGCGTGAAACGGAGTTTGAACGAAGCGGGAAACGCTAAAACAGCTAACCAGTCTGATTAAATCACGAGATGACACGCTAGGCCACGTGTCACCCCGTGATTGGGCCAAATCCACGTGTCAGCACCAGATCTTGTGTGGCATTCGATTGGGACACGTGGCAATCGATGGAGGCGAGTCAGCACGACACGTGGCGAGCCCACGGCTGGGCCACGCCACTAACCCCTACGCGTGTCGCGCACGGTGAGCATAAGCCGGTGCACGTGGTGCGTAGATATGCTCAGCAAGCCCTATAAAAGGGCAGCAGCGGCTGCTCATTCTCGACACCCGAAAACCCGACTTCAATCACTCTAAACTAACTTCTGATCACCACGACATTCTCGGGAAGGTTATGGTCGGTTCGGATCATCTCGAAGACGCTCGGGAGTCGTTTATACGCTCACAGAACCTCTCTGGCCGTTAAGTCTTGAGATCTCCCTTCTATCCGCTTATTATTCTCTCGGATGAGATCATGCTTGGGGATCGCTTATTCTCTTATTCTCTATCTCGTTGCCTCGTCTGTTAGGTGAGTTCACGGCCCCCCTTTTAATATACGCTTTTATTGTTTTACAATACGGGGAGATTACATATACACACATGTTACGTTTTTATAAACACATATATACATGAATATATACAAAGGTTATACTTTTCATGACACAACACAATGACTATCCGTTATTACATAATTGTAACACATCATAATGTCTACATACCACTTAATCTATGTCTTCTACAAACTGGACTGTTAACACGGGGTGGCAGGGTAATAATGGGTAGTACTACTGGGTTTGATAAACCTCATTAAGTAGAACTAGAGGTTTACGTGCATGTATTATTAGCTCTCATTTATATGATCTATGGTAGCCATATGTGAGCCAAAATCATATCACACTTCGGTGCCAGACTTTTATGGTTATAACACCAATGGAAACTGTTTGGTCAATGGTTTTGCAAATAGTAATGTGATCATAAATACACTGAGAAAGGTTTTACTTATGAAATCAAAACCTGTGAACTCACTAGCTTATAGCTGACCGTTTTCAAAATTATATGTAATCTCATGTATTGGATTCGAGCCAAGGTATTGGCTATAATTAAGATATGTGTTTCATTGTGTGTGTGTCAACATTTGATCAATTTGTCTGGTAGTATTATTATTTAATCAATGCTAAGGGATAAACACTCAGATTTATTTGTCAGCAGACGTGAAAACTTAGAGATGAAAACTTACATGTGTTCAGCAGATAACTTTGACTTACCTGTCAGCAGTGATGATGTATTTTGTGAAGAGTGAATTTTGCTGTCAGCATTACAGATTTATCTCATCAGTATTACTGACTTACCTATCAGCAGTACTGTAACGCCCGGTTTTCAGATGAGGCATGACCTAGATGCTTATATTGATAAAAAAAGAAAACCCAGGAATACCTCGATAAACGCACCAAGATGATTGGAGAAATCCCGAGCCTAGAAAATTTTATCTCACGATTATGTTCGTTGGAGAATTTAGAGTTGAAATTTTGATTTGAGCGATGGTTTGAAAGATATACGCTACGAAGCATGGGAAAGGGCCAAAATCTCAACACCTTATTTGGAGGTGAAACCAATAGGGTTAGATAGAGAATTGAAAATCGTGAACGTAGGCGAAAACCGCGTGCGAAACAGAGTTCAAACGAAGCGGGAAATGACAAAACAAGATTCACCAGTCGATGGCGAGTCATCAGGACAGCTGGCGAAGTCTGTTGCCGACATACCGCTCGCGGCACGCGAGAGGTGGCCCCAAAAACCCTCACGTGGCGCGAGAAATCGCTGAAATCGCCTATAAATAGCTGATTTCGGACAGCTTCAATTCCATACTCAAAAATCGCTTTTCTGGCCCGTTTTACGCTCAAATACCCCTCTAGACTCATAGTGGAAGTAGTTAGGTGCTCGGGAAGTATCCGGAGGTGCTCGGAGAAGTCTCGGTTCGCGTCTGAAGTTCGGTTCGCGTCTGACGTCTGAGGAGCGGGAATTCCTTAGGAACGATAAGCGGAGGTTCTGCT
>WOUH02048961.1:0-11489 GCA_009936405.2 Stevia rebaudiana
CGGTGTTTATATATAGGGCGTATGTAGGGCGAACCCAGCCACCAGCCCACCACACTTTCAATACATGGAAGCATACCGTCATCATAACAAAAGATAATCCCGACAACCTCAACACTTAAAATAAAGCCAACATTACTTTAATAGTATAAAGTACACAAACCACAAATATCACAACCATATCCCAATTCTTACGAATTTATAACCTAAACACATTTATCAAAATCTTCTCATCAATTATTAGATTATATTCATAATCTTTTCATAACCCCTACGTATTTACACCAAAATACGTTTAACACAACAACAACTTATATCATAAGCTTTACGTATGCATATCAGGCCCCAAAATCATTAAAACAGTTAAAGAGGGGGTCGAAGAACTCACCTGATTAACGTGATAGAGAATACGGTATTGAAAGAATAAGAGAATCAACGATCTGTGAGCAGAACCTCCGCGACTCTTGCGATTAACCGATCAATCCGAGCATGATCCAATTACCCGATAACCAATTTCAGCAGAGATTCGTTGTGTGTGTGTTATGTTCGAAAATCAATTGTACAGAAATGACCAGCTCGTTGGCCCCTATTTATAGGAAAAAATCGGTTTTCTACGCGTGTCGCGCAGGATTTTGGAGAGACGGAGCGCGCCACACAACGGGGTTTACTTAGACGAGAAGCTAGCCGCAATTTGGGACCTTCGCGCGTTGCGCAGTCCCGGGCCATTAGTGGCACGTGTTGCGTAGCGTCGTGCTGGCGGCGCTTCTCCGTTGGCTGCCACGTGGCATGCTGACTCATCGTACTGACTGGTTAACTTGTTTTTGCTTTTCCCGGTTTGTTTGGGCTCCGTTTTACGCGCGGTTTTCCCCTACGTTCACGATTTTCCATTTCCTATCAAGCCCCATTGGTTTCACTTCCAAAGAAGGTGATGGGATTTTAGGCCTATGGAACGTTGCACCGTTTTGCGCGTAACTTTCGAACCGTTGCTCGAATCAAAATTCCGCATACACTCAAACGCTTCTAAATACTTATACGAATATGATAAAAGCATTTATTTCATTTAAACTTAAGTTACATTAGGTTACCGTAAGTATTACAATTGTCCTAACACTGAAACTTTATCATAGGCATACTATTAAACAGACAGAAGATTGCTCTAATTCTCGTATTTCAAACATTCAAAATTCAGGGTGTTACATATTCTGCAAGTATTCGCTATATTGATCTTGGTGAGATTCCTACGGATCACGGATCTACATTAATTGCCTATGTGAATCACTGGCAACGGCGTCAAAAACATGATGTGTCTGATCATGGTATGCAATTAGTCAAGTAATAATATTTATAGAAATATCCAAAACAACATACAACTACGGCAAGTGTACCGATCGTATGAGTAGTGTGAAGTGAAAGACTGAGTATCGTCCAAGGATTTACTGACAGAACCAAGGCACACTTAAGATCCAAGAGGGTTCATGCAACTTAGTAGTCTCTAAGGTCAAAATGGTCAATTTATGCAAAAGTCAATAGAAAGTCAAACACGCAATAAAACAAGCAGTTAACAATCAATATAATAAATGATAGTCACCTAGGCTAGAGTCATGCAGTTAACAAGTGATTAATGGTTCATTGGACTCAACAATTACGATTTGGTTTCATTTAATTAGTTAGTTAATGGCGTTATGTCAAATTGGTGAAATTATCCTCTCTGCCTAAGTCACTCAACTCAAGACTCATATTAACCAACTGTTAGCACCCTAAATCAATGGAATGCTTTCCTCTCGGCCTAACCTATCTGATAATCGTGTATTTTAACACTCGGTTTCCCTCTCGGTCCAAACCGTGTATCAAACTACAACTAATAACCTATTCACACTTTCAATTGCTCACTATTAGCTCAATTAACTTAGGTTATCCTCTCGGTCTACCCAATTAACCCAAACCAACAGATTAGACGACCTAAACATATACCCTCTCGATCTCAAGGTTGCAAAGGAGACTTAATTTGGACTTTAGAGAAACAATCAACCTAATTCATGGACAAACTAGACCTATGTTTCAATTAGGAAGAAATTACCATTACCCTAAACTGCTATGTGATCAATTAGTAGTGTATGTTAATCGATTACAATCCAATTTTAGTGATACATTGTCCAAATCAACATTAAACACAAGAAAACATGCAATTAACCATTGCCTAGGCAACTATAATGAATTTAGCCTAATATAATCATGCAATCAATCAAGTAATTCATATTAATATCATTCATCATCGATCAAACAGAAGGAATCAACAAGAGCTAAAAGTGAAGCAAATAATTAAAAGTCAACTATCACTGGACAAACCGAATTAAAGCTCCTAATGTCTCCAAGCTTCAAACTTGATCAAACAGAAGCTTAGTGATCGAGGTGTCGAGGGTCAATCAAAAACTATTTATAAACTCAGACTTAACACCGATTTTGTTTTAGGGTAGGTAGGGTATCGTATCCACAGGGAATCGTTGGAAAATGCTAGTTTGTTATCTAATTAACTAAAAATACTGAAAAATAAAATTGAGTTTTGTGATCTGATTTGAGAAAACGGTTGCAACACTAAAAGATTTAATTGAATTTTTAATCAATATAACGAAAAGTAACCACTTCCAGGTTCCGGGTTCAAAGTTAATTACGAGTTTTGATAAACTTTATTAAGAATCACATAGACATGATTCATGATAGTTTCGTTTGATTAAAGTAGTAAAAGAGAACAACCTTTTATATTCGTTTGTAACACAATTACTAAACCCTAAGTGTCGGTTAATCATCCCAATTCAAATAGCTCATGATGCAAGGAAACCGAGTGCAAATAAAGAACAACAATTAACTCAACACAAAAGATTCGTTTAAATTAACCAAACAATCAGATATTCAAGTTGTCAAACAAGAACACAATAAAATTAAGGTTTAATCAAATATCTAGCAATAACTTACAAGAACCCTTCACCTAGAAGTGATTACAAAGGATTTAGCCACTCATTGAAATGTTTGGATCTTGATTTGGTTGATTTTCGTCACTTCTTGCTTCCAAAAATCGTCGACTGGACTAGAAACTGGCCCTCTTGTGCGACGGCTGGAGGTAAAAGTCCCCCAGGAACCCTACGACTTTTTCATTTAAATGGCCAGCAATTGAAGATGATGTCATGGTGACATCATCAACCACCATCGACATTCTGATTCATTTGAAGTTCCATAATTACGATCTTGCCATCTAATTAATTCAAGTTTCACCAACATCCAACTTTAGTCCCTCAGGTTTCTACCACTATTTATAATTTACTTTTTATTAATTGCAACTTGGCAAATTGGATTTAAATAATCCAATCTTTAAGGTATTGTCCAATAATAATCTCACCTGAATTTATCACTGTCAGCGGTCACACCTTTTACTTTTTGTTTGAAAAATAGACTGCCGTTAAAAAAAACCTAACGACGTTAAGTCCTTGCTTACGTATCTGTGTACGTGGTGAGTGATGTGTTACATGTTTGTCTACGTGTCAAGTGACGTGTCTTGATTTAGTCATAGTAAGTAAAAAGAAAACAAATATTATCCGAAATTGGCTAGAGTGGGATTCGAACCAGCGACCTACGGGAAAGATAAACACATGTTTTAACCACCCCAACTAGGTGAGTTTATTTGTTTACTTCTGGAATTGAATATTCATAACCCAACATGTGTGTTCTTCCCCAAATTGAAATTACAAACCCTAGATTTTGAATCTTCCAAACTGGACCAAACTTATTGTTCGTTTTATTCGATTAACCATAGTGCTACTGATCATCAAGTGGTAACGAGTAGGCTGATGTGTTGGATTACCTGGATTGATATCGAATTGAGTGACTTTGATTCCGAGTTCAAGTGGTGTTCGTCTTCGAGTTCATTGACATCGATCTTTCGTTCAGTGAGTTAGAGAGTATGTTACGAATTGGTTTAACTTTGGTTCGGAGTCGCAAGTATTTCCAGATGTTCAATCGGTTTGATTATCTTGGTGACCGATCGAGACTCATAATCGAAGGAGGTTGCGATTAATTGATACTTTAATAAAGATTAAATCTCGAATTGATTGTTATACCAGCTTAATTGGTCATCTAGTGGTGTTTCATGTTGATTTGGTGACTTGAATTGTCGCATAGTGAACCCTAACATGTTCGCCGGAGATGGGCGTTCGGCCGGATTATAAATGCCGGTGGTGATGGAGTGTAACAGTTATACATGATTGGGGAAGAACACAAGTATTGGTTATATAATTTTTTTTTTCAGAAGTAACAAATAAACTCACCTAGCTGGGGTGGTTAAAACATGCGTTTATCTTTACCATAGGTCACTGGTTCGAATCCCACTCTGGCCAATTTTGGATAATATATGTTTTCTTTTTATTTACTATGACACGTCACTTGACACGTAGACAGACACGTAAGCAACCACCTAACGTCGTTATGTTTTTTTTAACGGGGGACCATTTTTCAAGAAAAAAGTAAAAGGTGGGACCGCTGACAGTGATAAATCCAGATGAGATTATTATTGGCCAATACCCCAAAGGTTGGATTATTTAAATCCAATTTGCCTTGCAACTTTAGTCCATTCACTTTCATCTTTATTTTTCTTTTCTCTTGACTTAACCTCTAATCTTTGATTAACTTCAACATGTCGGGTTTTAAGTTTTATTTACTCGTTTAACCTGAAATCACAAAATAAGTACAAAGTAACTTGTTCGAGACCAAATTAAACATAAAAATATATAATTTAAACCTTATAAACCTGGACTTTCAATGCCCAATCACTTGGCAGTGCAAGAAACAAACAAATGTCTCAATATCAACTGCTGAAGCTGAGTATATAGCAGATTCACAGTGTTGCTCTCAAGTATTCAAGATTCAAAACCAGATGCTTGACTTTGGATTTAATTTCCTTAAAACTCCAATTAAAATTGATAATAAAGCTGCAATTTTCATAACTAAAAATCCAGTACAACACTACAAAACAAAGCACATAGAAATAAGGTACCACTTTCTAAGAGACAATTTATAAAAAGGATTGATTGAATTGAAATATATTGGTACATAATTTCAACTTGCAGATTTATTTACCAAAGGTTTATACCCAAAAAGGTTTGAATTCTTGGTGAAAAATCTAGGCAGGATGAAATTTGACACCGGATGAAAATTGAAAAGGTTTTGATGAAGCACAATATTAAAAGCATTTCAAAAAAACACAAAAACAATATAAAATCAAGAAAAATGCAAAAACAAATAAAATCAAGAAAAACACAAAAATATTTGCTTATGTTCAATGAACATAGTTTCTTTGTCTGATTTTGAGTACTTGAAAAATGATAGGAATCTTTGATGGAAAAGAAATTATCAAATTGAAACTGCTTAGAAATCTTTCTACTTGAAAAATGATAGGAATCTTTGATGGAAAAGAAATTATCAAATTGAAACTGCTTAGAAGAATTTCTGTTGAAAACTTTAAAGCTTTGGTAGGCTTCAAAGTAAATTCTGGATTATGAGAATCAAAATCTAAAAGATATATGTAAGGTAAGTTATCTATCTCATAATAAAGTATTAAATCAGTTTGATTTGAAATATAAGAAGTGAAAGTTGAATTTAAGATGATCTCCCACCATAAAAGGTATATATATGCTAAAAATAAAAGACTACATTATCAGCTACACATCAACCAAATAAGTGTATTTATACACATCAGTCTGTTAATGCAATGTCTCAAAAAATATAAAAACAAGTAAAAACTATTCTGACTTGGCAGCACCTATCAACCAAATAAGTGTTCAAAGAACACAGTGCTTGTCAATGATGAAAAAAAAAAAGAAAACAAAATTTTAAGTATTATCTACTTATATAATGGTAATCAAGTGGTGATCAGATATAAATACTTAAAATATTCTACAATTCAATTTCAAAATGTGTCTTTTTATGTTTGTGATAATTGCTAAGTTACATCTAAATGGTACATAATTGAGCAAATTCTCAAAAACTTGATTTGAACAGATTAGTAGAGTTTAAGTGGACAAACAATATCACTGTTTGAAATTTTCAATATAACATCTCTATATCATTAAAAATTTGTCTATGAAAATGCTGTTAAAGATATAATTTTAAGTGTCAAATTATTCATCAGATAATAGTTTGTAAATACAAGTAAAATTTTCATTTAAAAGTATACTGTATTTTGACATTGTGATTCCTTAAAATCTACTTCATCTCAAAAACAATAGAAAAGGCAGTAAAAACGGTCAAAAAGATTTTAAATTCTCTTAAAACATTCTTGTTAAGAATAAATTGGACTTAGAAAATTTGCAAATCAAATAAATGGAGTTTTATAAATTCAAAAAAGTAGAGCAGTTGATACTCTTTAAAACATCATTATATCTCACAAAAGTTGCGGTACTGACAAGTAAATCAGATATTCAAGCAAGGAAAGTTGATCTGCTGACATTAATATTCACACTGCTGACAGCAAAACAACTCAAATTTTCTCAAAGTAATCAGCAATGCTGATGAGTAAAATCTTCACTACTGACAGTAGAATCAGCTTTGCTGCTATAAGTATAAGTCAATTCAAGCATTCACTGCTGACAGGTAAGTCAAGTTCATTTACTGACAATCAGGTAAGCATTCATCACTCAAGGTAAAAATTAACTGCTGATTGATACAACTTAAGTGCCCTCTCTTGTATTGGTTAAGTAATAATACTAGCGAACAAATTGACCAGTGTTGCCAGAAAGGTCAATGTAGTATGTTACCGAAACTATTAGCCAATGTTGATGCTCAAATTATGAATTTCAAGATGTTGGTTAAGTAATAATGATTCCTGAACAAATGATCATTGTTGATGATCATGAATCAAAGTTGCCTGAAAAGTTAACCAATTCACCACTGCTGATGCTTAAAACATCTGTCACAAAGGTTTTTAAGTCTGCAGTGCTGACAGCTTAAAACGCTAGTGCTGACATTAAAATTCATCACTGCTGATGAGTAAAATTTCAACACTTAGGAAATTTTTGAGCAAAATCGTCAAAAGTAGGAGGAGCACGTGAGTTTTAAATGAAATCACGTGTCAGATTTTATCAATAAATGTTTCACTTTTAATCCTCGTACTGAAATTTAAATTACTATAAAAGAAACATTTCAAACCATTTTTTTTCACTCATCTTCAAAATCGTACTTACGTGAAATCCTTTCATCAGAACCCTAAATCCTCAGAAACTGTCAATCGATAACTTCAAATCTTCCAAAGTTCTCATCTTTAATTCATAACAACAGATTATCGACTAAACTTAAAGGTTTATAACACTTCAATCATCCAAAATCTGTTTGAAATCGAAACCCTGAAACTTAACCTAACTGAAAATCGTAACTCGAGTAACTAAAAGAATTTTTAGCAAAACAGATACGTTTATATCAACTAAAATTCATTAAACATCTTAAACGGGTTGATTTTAGGTTAAATTAACACAATCACTTGTCAAGTTTACTTCAAATATGATTTTGTTCTGAACTGATTGATTGTTTTGTTCAGAAATAACGTTGTTACCTTACTCAAAGGAACACAATGTTCATGCTTTCTTAAATGAAACACATCCTAAAGCACATGGATTCAGAGAGATGTTACATTTTCTGAACAGAACAACTTTAGTGCATGCTCTAAGTGCGAATCCAATTATATACAGACATATGATCAATGACTTTTAGATCAACCAAAATTCATTAAACATCTTAAACGGGTTGATTTTAGGTTAAATTAACACAATTACTTGTCAATATGATTTTGTTCTGAACTGATTGATTGTTTTGTGCAGAAACGGCGTTGTTACCTTACTCAAAGGAACACAATGTTTGTGCTTTCTTAATGAAACACATACTAAAGCGCATTGATTCAAAGAGATGTTACATTTTCTGAACAGAACAACTTTAGTGCATGCTTTAACTGTGAATCCAATTATATACAGACATATGATCAATGACTTTTGGATCTCAGTTGTAAAAACCATTCATGATAACCAACAGACCATCACTACTTCAGTAGGAGGTCATGAAATGATTATCTCAGAACAAACCATCAGAGAAATTTTGCAGTTTGGTGATAACCAAAATGGTATTATGGAAGTTGATGAAGAAGGATACTAAATTTCTTCACATATTTCATGGGGAACACAGGAGGAATGCCAAGAAAACAGATATTAAAAGGAAAAATGAGGCTAGAATGGAAGTTTCTTGCTCACACACTACAACATAGTTTGTCAAAAAGAAGATCAGGTTGGTTTGAATTACCATTGAACCTATCCTCAATGATGATGTACGTCCTTCTATCAAAGCCATTCAATTTCTCAAGAACTATTTTTAATGGAATGGTCTCAAATCTAGATGGAGGAGCCACAGCTTTTCTGATGTATCCACGGTTCATCCAAATGATCATCAATCAGTTACTTCCAAATATTCAGCATTATGGAGAAGTCATCCATGACCTTATTCACCAAGACAATGGTGTGTTCTCACAAATGAAAAGAGGTTCTTTTGATGGTGTGGACGTTGAATTCCCACAAATGTTCATCAACTTGCAGAATGCAGTTTTAGGTGAACAAGGTGTAAACATGAATGATGAAGCTGACAATGATGAAGATGATGATGAAGAAAATCATGAAAATGATGGCAATGAAAATGAAGAAGATAATAGTGAAAGTGATGAAAGTGAACAAAATGATGACAGTGAACGTGAAGGAGATAATAGTGAAAGTGAAAATAATGATGATGAAAATGAGGAAAGTGAAGATGATTCTGAAAATGAAACTGCTCAATCTGTAAGTGGATCAAATGAAAACAGTGATTCAGGTGATAGTGATGGTGATAATGATGACAATAATGATGATGAACATTTAGAAGCTCCTCAATATAACAATCAAGCTTACTCTCCTCCACCTCAAAATATCCAATCCCCAACTGATGGTCAACAAAACGAGCAAAATCTTGACCTTACTCCCAATCAGTCTCCCTCCATAGCAGCAAATCATGTCAAACTCTACTGCTCCAATAGAGGTTGATATCCAAAAATTTCAAAATGAAGAAACATCTCAATTACAAATAACCGAGGAGGTAAATCTCTCAAATACAGAAGAGATCAATCTCTCTGTAACAGAAGAAGTCAATCAATCTATCACACAAGAAACACAGTAGGTTCACTCTCATTTAAATGAACAAGAACAAGCATCTCAACAATAGCATCAGCTTCAAACACGCATCCCTCAACTGAAACTTTCTTCTGCAACTAAGATGGCACCAATTTTAATCAATTTTCTCTCAGCTCAGCTCGAAGAAAGAGAAGAATTGATCAAACAGTTACTGGCAGCTGCATCTAAAGCTTGTGAATCTTCTGATTTAGATATTCAGAACTTTCCATAGATTGTTTATGATCAAAGTGCTGAAATCACGTAAATGAATTGGAGCAAAAAGATAAACACATTGTTATCCAATCTGATTATATTGAGAAACAAAATGCTCATGTTGCAAAACTCACTGCTGCTGCATCTCATGTCAAAAAATGAAATGATTATAGACACTGTAAATAGAATGTCATTTGAACAGTTGTCATTTAAGGCGAATAAACTCTCTACACTGCTAAATCCTGAAGTTGAGACTCCTCAAGAAATAGAGGTTAGAGAAAAGAAAGAAAAGGAGAGAAAAGAGCAACAAAAGGCTGATGAAGAATTTGCAAAAACTTTAAAACAACCAGATCCAAATTCAACGAATGATCAAGTATTAAGAAACTTCTTATATCAAAGAGGTGTACCATTAAGGAGTTACTCAAAAATGAAGCATGATACCTTAAAAAGAAAAGTACCTGAATTCCTTGCTGCTGATGAAAAAGCGGGTACAGAAACAAGTTTGGATCTATCTGAAAAACAGTAATCAGCAGGATAGCATCTTCAAGTCCAACATTCAAAACTCCAAAGTCACTAGTTCCACAGCCATTATCCTCAATACAAGCAAAATCTTCATTTACAAAACCATCAGCACCAAGTCAATCTTCTCAATCCTCCCAATACATGATAAATCAGGGAATGACATATAAAGAAACTTTGGGAAGAAGTGACAAAGACTTAACTAGCCAAAGAGGAAAAATCATGGTTGGAATATGATTTTTCATGGAAGGCATATCTGGTAAAAAGAGAAACATGAGGTGTTCAATTCTTTTTAACCCATGCAACAATGTTCAGTTTAAATGATCATGAATTGAAAGCATTGTCAAAACTCTGGTTAGTAAACAGAAACCATCATGCAAAACCTGCAGATTTTCAAAATGAATTGAGAAAATTGGTAAATAAACATACACTACGAGATGGAAGTTTGAAGAGAAATGAGATCTATAAAGAAATGAAAAAATTTGATAAGAAGTGGGATGAGAAAAATTACAAGCTAAAGGCTATAGAACAAACCAGGAAGAAAGTATTTGGAAATATGCAAATTTATCCAATTACTGGTTGGTTCTATAATGAAAATTCATGTGAACCGGTCATTCTCAGAAGACATTCAATTTCAATGCCACTGACATCAGACTGTATGCTTACACCAAATCAAGACTGCTTGAAAGTTCATATCTTTCACATCTTGATAATCTTGAAATAGAGAAACCAAAGACCAAATTTGGACAACTCAACCTGAAACAATTTTGTGGAATGATCAAGAGGTTGAATAAAGATATAGAAGATTTAACTATCAAAATTGGTTTCAAGAAAAACAAAGAAAAAGTGGTCTTTGAAAGATGTACAGAGGATGTATATAAACAATGATGGAAACTTGATAGTGGAATGTGCTGACAGAAGCCATCTAGTCACTTGTAAAGAAGATTTCTCTAAAATGGATTTTGGCACTTTATCGAGTCTAAACTCAATGCCAATTTACTATTCAGAAGAAGATCTAAAAGCACACATGAATCAATTTGTTGGAATTATTCATCACTTGGTATATACATACAGAATAGATATGTCAAAGAAGAAGAAGATGCTTGATAACATCTATAGCTAGTAATAGTGATTGTTGGTGACTTGTTTTGAAATGCTGATAAAAGGGCTTCTATATATATGCTGCTTTAGAGACTTTGAAAGGTACACAGAGATCATGGTAGTTAATTGTAAGAAGCATCATCTCAAGGGGAGATTGTTAGGTTTCCTCTATTGAGAAAATAGCTTGCCCACAATTAACAAGTTCTTCTACAAGCTTCAGTAATCATTAAGTCCATTTAATGATGCCAAAGTTCTAACTTTTCTCTTTTATCTTTGTTTATTTTGTTTAAACATATTTATGAATGCTAATAATTTGATATAAGTCAAATCCATGATCAATGTGCATGTATTGACACGCAGGCCCTGTCACACCCCAACCGACGGCGGAATCGTCGGAGCGTGATACGATTGTTCATCACACGTGCCACTAAGTGTTAC